>MU122094.1:1128873-1177203 GCA_014904905.1 Wilcoxina mikolae CBS 423.85
AATGATTGTTGTTGTGGATCCTTGTTTGTTACATGCACTCAGGTTCTGTGCAGCATGCACGAAACCTGAGGTTGAAATCCTTGCAGATACACGTCAGAAAATTCATGCACATGAACCTGAGGCAAAAGTTGTGTTACCATTACCGCTTTTGTATTTTTTTGTCGCTCGTAAATTTTTGAGGAGGAAATTCACAAGAGCTTTCCCTGCGAGTCTGTAAAACTTCTCTAATATGACGGCCGTTCTAGTTTCGCTGCGTTTTTCTACGAGCGAGGAGAAAAAGTCTGGGCACGAGAGCATTCACACTATTTTCTTGAGTCTAACGAGATGTATATTTTTATCGCTCCCCTGTTCTAGTAAATAACCACAATATTTGAGCTGTCCTATGAAAAAAAAAAACCAAAAAAAACATACATTAGGTAAAACGCGATCTAGATAATAGCAAAAACGGTAAAGCCAAAAAGCGCACCTCAGCTTTTCCACGTAATATCGTAAAGCTTAATACTAGAACAGCATAGGATCCGTCCAAACCAAACTTTAGAAATTCAGACCTTCACTAAAGCTCAAACCCATTTAAGTGGTTATCGAGTGAGAAGTGTGACAAAAAGGTTTGTTAGAAAATTTGTGTGTGTTGAAACATTGATTCAACCGATTAGGCTGACTGATAGATCGGTCTGTTGTGCCTGACCTCCAGGAACACCGTGCTCCAGAGAACGTCTGCCTAGTTATGTACAGGCGCCCAGTCTCGGTCTGCGTACCACAAAAACAAAAACACGGCTCGAGACTAGCAGACGCCATTATTTGCTTTTCTCACAAGTAGTATCCTTTGGCAGAATATCCAGCAAAAGTGTACTTAGCTTTTTGCTTTTGCTCAAAACTTTTTCCTTGTACGGGTAACCTAAAATTAAGCGAGATTGTATGTCGATCTGCATATCTCAGCTGCGTCCACATGCACGTCAACTACGACCCTTTAGGCAGGAGAAGCTTAGAGGCATATGTACTAAGTAGGAAGTGGTCGATATGTGTTGGCATACACACAACGATACCGATACCTGATACGCAAAAAACCGTACCATCTATACTATATCACCCTGATTTCCGGATCCTTCTTCCCCCCAAGCTCGCATACCAAAATGGTCTCTCTACTTTAAAGCATGGAAACTTTGAACATTCATCTGTTGAAGGTACGTACTTAGTAGATATCTCTGAACACCTTTGGTAAATTAATTAACTGACAACAGATCACAGGACTAAAATATACTGGTGGGAGGATATTGGTAAGGTGCTCCGGGCGGACACCACGACGGTACAAAGCCTCTTCAACTGCAACGACTTTACGGGCTCACGGGGGTCTTTTCATTACGATTTCCATCGTTGCTTGCTCCGACACTGGTTTCGATCACTAGAATCTAAGAAACGATTATTTTGATATTCTCATGAATCGTCGAACAATATAACCCTTCGAATCTCCTCCACCGGTAACTGCAGTCCACGACTGGACCCTCCAATACAGCCGACTTCTACCACCTACAATAACTCTCTCCGACATAGCCAACCAAACTCTCCTCACTCACCATTTGCCGCCCACCGTAGGGCCCGATTCAATTACTCTTCACTTAGCCTCCGTCGTCTTTCGTCTGCGACTTTTCGGGATTTGAATATCGTGCACCCTTCGACGATGGTCCCTAAGATTGTCCTGTCGCCCGAAGCCTTTATTTCCCTTTCTTTTGCATCCATCCTCGGGACAATCGATTGTCCGTATCTTCCGGTGGACGTCTCGGATATGACGAGCCAGGGCTTTGAAAGAGCCACCACAGTATTTGCATCGACCACAACAAGGTTCGGCAGGAGGCTCATGTCTACGGAGAAACGTTAGAGCCAAAGAACCAATCCGTACAACACAAGACCCGATTTTTTGCCTATTTGTTTCACCTACCTTGAGGACTCTGTTGAATATCCTGTCATATCTTCGCAGCCACCGGAAATGTCGGCATCCGCACCCGCATCGTGCGCTTCGAGAGGGACGCTGTACTGCTGGTTACCGAAGCCATGGTCTTGGGCGAACGTGGAGGCTGTGGAATGATGGTCCGAATGGCCAAAGGGGTTTAAGGGCTGTTGACCATCCGGTTGGGGGGAGGAAATACCGCCCTCCGGAGAGAATTCGGAAGGGTTGCAGATCGGGGAGGAACTATCTACGGTACTATATCCTTCCGAGCTATGGAAACTTCCGTTATGCTGTTCAATCTCGAACTCCGCGTGGTATCGGTGGCCGGTACCCCATTCCCCAAAACTGGTTGAGATCACATGTCCATCGTGCTGCGACACAGCCACTATACTATCATTTCTGTGAGCGGGTTCGTGTCAGCAACCGTACGATTACTTCTTCCAGCTCAGGAAATTCCTGAATACCTCGGCTTAAATTCGCTAGCGTTATAATCTACTAATTGGCCCTGCGACCTACTGGCTATTCCTGCTCTCGCAACTCCCTCATTGGATGGCATGTTGGACGGAATGCACTCCCACTGGTGGACCGCGTTGATTGATGACTGCAACGAAACAAAGATTAGGTTTACTCTGAGCGATTCCTGTTATGACTTACATTGTAGTAATGAGTTGTGGATGGGATGTATTCATCGATATTATTCTATTAACCAATCCGCAAAGATTAGGCACCACTTCCTGTCGAAACATTCAAACATACCATAAAACGATTTTCGTTATCGCCCGCCGCGACAGTTATACCTGCTGTCATCACAGCTGGGCCCGAAGGACATGAAAATTTTGGAGAATTCCAAGCTTGCACCTCCGGTTTATCGCTCAGTGTCAGCATTTGGATCTGCTGAAGTGGACTATGCGTTTGTAAAAGTGTTGGGCGAGGCATGGCGTCTGTTTTTCTTTTCCTGTCTGTAGTACTTTGTGTGCGTATAAACGCTTGGAAAAATGGGCGATATCCATCTCGACGGAAGAACCGTAAAGAGTGTTTTTGTATAGCGTGGGAATAACCTCAGGTCTCTTTCCAAATCGTTCTATTCCAAATAGGCTTAAGTGCTGCGTAACATCAAAATCACACACACGTGTACAGATTCTCATGCCCAACAACAACAACAACGCATACAAAAACCGAGGTTACATCAGCACCCTAACACACATAAATTTCTTTTTTTCTGCAGTTTTCCAGGTGGCATTTCCCTGTTTCTGCATGTATCATTGGCACTTCATGATTCGTCTGATTGAATGCACGTTGGGACCTTGTATGGAAGCCTCCAGTGCGATTTTTCAATCGTAACAGATCCTAGTGACTAGCGAGGATGAGGAAAGAACTTTACATTCTTATGTGACCGAAAAGCGAGTTCCAGATAAGCGAACGTTCTACCTTCTCTCATTCGCCCTGGTAATTCCAATTCGAAATCTCAGGTTAACGTTGTATATTAAGCTTAAGACATACCACGTAATTTCTACCACACTCATTATCAGGCGAAATACCCTTTGCCACAATTGGATCCGGAGAGCCTCCCACACAAACAATCATATCCTGGGAATTTCCTTCACAGCTTTTGCGATTTTTCTCCCATACTTTACCTCTCGGATGGGAAATTCATTGACAGATCTAGATACATGTACCGGGACAATCGATATATCCCGAATGCATTAGAGGTAATTGAGCTAACCTTGGGGATTCATAGGTAATCCTTTTAAACGAGACAAATTGTGGCGATGTTTTTACCCCGCCAACCATGGTGTTGACGTTTCTGGAGCCTTGTTTGCACTGACCTCATGGTGGAGATTATTTTTCTACTCCAGACAATGTGTTGTCAGGGGCATGTTTGTGGGTCCCGTAGTAACCGTCAGGCGGCTACACATCAGCGCAGAACTTCTACCCGCTCGTTTCTGCCCTGTTTGTGGTACTTACAGTGGTAAAGCTAGTGGAGACCCATTGGAAATCATCAAGCATACACTCGTTTCGGACATCCCACACATTTGTATTCCGTAAATCATTATTTCCACGCAATTTCCTTGGGGCCCATAGAGACATCTCAGAGACCAACTTCATGTACTCACTATTATAGAGAGGCTCTCGTTCCCCACACGAAGAAGGTAGAGCAGGCCGGGAAAAGTGGAAAATCCGTGCGCTTACGTACCTGGAATGTTTACCTATCTGATGGCTATTTAGGGTTTAGGGTTTGGGGCTTTATGTTCTACACTCCCGCGATATACGCACAACCGCCACCTCTTATCGAACCTGTTGTAATAACGTCTGGAAAATACACGCAATCGCTGCTATCGCTGAGAATTCGCGCATCTGTCCCCACTTCGTGAGCTCCGACAAATATATTGTATTGCTGACCGCCGCCGAAGCTATGGTTTGCGGTAGACCGAGATCTCGTCGGGTTAACGAAAAGGTGGGCAGGATAGACAAAGGGGCTTATGGAGTGTGGATAGAGGTAGATGGGAGCGCCCGTCAGAGAGGTGGCGGAACGACTACTGCCGAAGGAGGAGACATCTACGGCATTATGTCCATCTGGGGTGCGGGAAAATCTGTTCTAGTATTGAGTCTCGAATTCGATGTTGTGTTGGTCCATGGCGCTCGGGTCCTCAGAAGAGTATGGAGTTATTCTAGTATGCTGCAACACTGTCTGCGCTCTACCATTTTGGGAACGAATTTGTGTCAGCCAAAAGTGCTCCCCGCACTCTTTAAGAATCGACCCAATACCTTGGCATATATTCGTTCGTTACTCCCTGTGGTCTACTGATCACGCTGGCTATCACGGCGCTTTCCTCAACGTACGGTATGTGAAACTGAATGGACTCCCGTTGACTTACCACGTTGAGTGGTGTCTGCAGCGAAACAAACTGACAACTGTCCTCCTCCCAATAATCTTCACTACTACCTACACCCTCGACCTATTTACCAATCACCAAACATCAGTCACTATTTTCATGCCGTCGGAACCACACATACCTCAAACCCCTTTTCGTCGTCGGCCATCGTGATGGGTATACCTGCTGCTCTAGAAGATGGGCAAGAGGAACGCAAAAATTCTGGATAATTCCAACGCTGCCCGTCCAGGTCATCATCGCTCAGTGTCGACATCTGTAACTGTTGGTAGGAACAGTGGGGTTTCAGAAATGTTGGACAAGACAATGGATGCTGGCGTCTGAATTTTCCCCCTCCCGGTGCCCTGTGGAGAA
This sequence comes from Wilcoxina mikolae CBS 423.85, assembly GCA_014904905.1. Lineage (NCBI taxonomy): Eukaryota > Fungi > Ascomycota > Pezizomycetes > Pezizales > Pyronemataceae > Wilcoxina > Wilcoxina mikolae. The sequence goes on from MU122094.1 coordinate 1,134,061, forward strand.
CGCAAGGAAACGCCCGCCATCATATCTCAAGATCTAATAACGCGTGACCACAGCTAATAGCGTGGGATCAAACCTGAGGCTTTCTTCATGCACCAATTGGCTCAAGATCTCAACCCAAAGGCTGTGGTTGTTTAAGACACACGTGTACAGAGTTGCAACGCACATACATACATGCAAGACCCCTGAGGCTACATCAGCACCCTAAGTGCGATTTTCTTATTCTCTGCTGCAGGGAAGGCAGTTACACTTGAATCTTTGAGTTTCGAGTCTCTGAACGAATGTGTGGCAGTCTTCTGGATAATTTTGTGGTTGTACTAGTACAATATTAATAGATTTCATTGACCGAACAGCAGAGAGCTTGATATACTACTACAAGAAAAATTGCAATTTTTGCAGACAGACGCAAGTCAAGTGTTGAGATGAAACGGTCGAAAAATGATGCTTGAGTTCTACGATGACAGTTCAAAAACCATTCATTTCATACATCTCAATAGCCTATCCGAGAGCAGCCGCACACCGGAGACAGCTCTATGGCGGTTTTAAATCCGCAGAGCCGTTTGGAATCAATTCAGGCCGGTAGGTGTGTCGGATTAGGTTCGCGGGGATGAAGTCATCCCGACAAAATATAATTGGCCAGCGGGCTTTCCACTCGCTAGTCATACAATAATTCATCATTTAACGCAAAGACAGCTAAGTGAAGAAGAGGAAATATGTGACATTTAGGTTTGTCTTTAATATTTGCCACCAAGAGGTCTTATTCTAATGGATTCCTGATTTATGCCAGCGAGCTACAGGGTTTTTGCGAATTCCAAGCAATCCAAGTACCAAAGCTGCAGGAGCAGCTCAAGCAGTCTCAAGGCGACCCATTTCTGTTCCATTCGGCCAGGTGGCAAAACTGCTGAGCTAGCGGTGTATTTTTGAAGCTGCCAGGAGCTGAATTGGACAATCGAGATCATGATATAACTATGTGCTTTGGGGGTGGCCTGAGCGTCGATTGGGCAAATATATGTTCCGACTTACCCGTCAAGCGGGCTGCTTTGAAAATAAGTCGACTTATTTGCCAAGAACTCAACTTTGCATATCAGCCGCCGCAGTTGTCAAGCAAGTTCTTACTTACCTAGGTAAGTACCTACAAATCGAATGTGTTGACAAACAAGCCGACCTGGGGACCAAGATACCTATATCTCCCGGGAGTGTAAGTAAGATATCCTTCACCAAGGCACCTCACGTCTCATATGGCATGCGCTGTACTGCAGCAGTGCCGCCGCCCCCAGTGGCGACATATTTTTGCCCAATCTTGTGAATTGTCCAAGAAATTTGTCTGTCACGACCTAGCATCAGCAAAAAACCAAATTCGCGTCACCAAGCTCACAGAAGTGTCCACAGGGTTAGCGACTAGAGATATCAGAAGCAAACAGCATTTCAGAAACGTCAGAGATACTCGAGTGTTGTCGAGCTCGAGGAAGCACTTGCAGCTGAAACCGCATCACGATTGCTTCTGTAGTTCTCACTGTCGGGTAGTGGTTGGCTTTTGGGACTTAGGGCTTTACGACTTCTTCATAGACCATCACCTTCTACCGCATCAATTGCAGTAGCTATAGCATCTGAAAATGCCCCAGGGATATAAATGCTGTCTTCAAGTCGAGTTTCTTGATGGCTGCTGCTGGGTTTACCGGTGGAGAAATGGTATCAAACAATGAAATTCGTCTCACAGGAAAAAAAACAGCGAGTTGAGTCTTCCAAACGGCTTTTTTCCCCGCTAGTGCTTTTACTCTCGGAGCTAATTAGTGCTATCGATATTGGTATGTATAGATGTGCTCGAGTTTGTTAATTATAAGGCGGTTCGGTAAAGACCAGGATTTGGAGAACCCCACTTGCAAGACATACCCCCATATGTTTTGCAACCATCCTACCCATTCTTCCTATTCCACTGGCAAGTATGCTCCACTCCACTCCCTCTGACTTGTCGACGTCCTCGACGCCACCAAAGTGGACTACGATGTCTTCTCCCCCTTGGCTTCTATCAGAAACACCGTCATACGCAACGCTGCCGATTTCAAGGTGCAGTGTTATTATAGGCCTAGGATCGACGTACGATTGACGTCGACAACTTTAGGGCTAAACCCCCGCCCATACGCAATATAGTTTAACCCCCTAACCCGCTAGCTTGAATATGGATAGCCAGTCTGACGTTGCGCCAAGCTGTGGTTCAAGGCTAGGACAAAGACAACAGTGGGAGGTTTTTTGAGGATTTCACTATATTTCTGCATGTTTTACTGCCACACAATACCTCATCTGGTGATTGATAGGCCGGGTCTGAATCCTAGTCCCGATCCTCTGAGGGACCCTGAAATGTAACCTCATAAAGGCACCTCCCCGAAAGTACTAATCGCTGGTACTGACCAGGACTCGAACTGAGACAGTACAGAATCAATCATATAAATTTGTATTCATTTTTCGTTATCTCAACAGTCACTAAACCCCCAACCAGTATAAATGTCCTCCACATAACTACTAGTACAGTTTACTACATACTGGTAATCGCTCCAGGGTTATTTTTCTTCAATACATCGATTCTTCTAGCCCTATTGTCTTTAGCACGTACTCAGGATCAACTAATCCTCAGTCGTGGGCACGGTTCACTTACTTCTGAGCTTCAGCCATAGCCTTCTTACCATCCGAAGATCCTTGTTTGGTCTTCTTAGCACAAAAATCGAACAGCTGGGTTTTTGTGGTGAGACCAAGGGCGCTGTAGTTGAATCCCTTGCGCAGGAAACATAGGAATAGAAAGAAAAAGAAAAAGAAAAAGAAAAGGTTGAAAAAAATACAACTTTTGTTAGTCGGTCTGAAACAACAAGAAGCATAGCCCCACATTGGTTGTCAACCAAACACTACCCTTTTTTTAGATGCCTATAGGCCAACCCGATCTGGAGGGGTTGCTTTGAGGTATCTTGTCAGTTGAGCTGTTATACACAGTGAGGATAATGACCTCCGTGAACCAAGGGGTCTAACAAGCAGATTAGTCACGGTCTTCTTCTGGGATGATACTGAGGAAATTGTTTGCTTACTGAAAACTAGAAGGACCTCTTTCTCGTTTAGGGGGAGGAGCGGGCAGAAACGATGGTGGCGGAAGCCCTTGAAGACCTTGACATACATACTAGTAATTGCTCCCCCTGCTGCAATTATTTTTAGGCCATCGGCGGAACGCGGCGGGCCTGTTTCATAACATTTAGAGTGCTACTTGCATTGCCGGTTGGATAGATTCCGCGAATACAGTAATGCCCACGATGGTGCAGGGCTTTGGTTCGGGAGTCGGGACCCCTACATATGTTCCGAGGATCGCGAATGCGATCGTAATGCCGAGACTGGTACAGATTGCCATGATCAGCACAAGTTTCTTATACATAGTTCCAAAGTATGGCAAGAAGAGGCCATACCAGAATGCCATCTTCATATCCGTAGCCTTTTAGTGATGCACGCAAGACGAGACAAGACGTGATATAAGATAGGTCCGCGCCGACTTGTCTCGTTCACCATCTAACCTCGCTTTCCCGGGCCCACCCTGCCAGATCGCTCGGGTACCCAGGACTCTGATAAGAGGGGAAGATATCAATTTCAAATGTGCCTCCAGGTTTCCCTCAAGTCTCCCACCGTGGGCATAGGTCTATCGCTCCACCTCCGGTCTCCAATGCTTCAGTCTGAGGCTGAACTTAGAAAGTCAACCTCAAGGTGGATAGGGACGTGTAGTGGTATAGCTAATCCGGGCCCCTTGGAACTCTGCTTGGAACATATATCATCACTCACGAAAACCCGGGAGATCAAGGGGATAGGTCCGGGATATCTCGTCTTGTCAAAAACATGATCCCGCCCCGTCTCGTCTCGAATTCCAGGGCGAGCACCCGGGCTGGCTCGTCTCATGTACAACACTGTGGCCTTTTTGCTGTGCGGCGAGGAGGAAACGTCAGGCACGCTCTCGGCAATCATCACTGCCACCATTAGTCACTGAACTGGCGGTGTTTCGAGATAGCATACAAATGAGAGATGTTTGGTTGGCGCGTATAGGTCCAGAAGACCTTACAGGCGGCTCCCCACTTCTTATTGAGGTGTTCGTCGTAGACGAACGCGGTCGATTGGGTTTTGTTTGCATTTGCGAACTCTAAATCTATATCTCTTAGAGATGGCAACCAACCGCTTTGGTTGTACAGATGAGCTGGCATAGCTGAAGGTGTGAGTTGATGTGATGCTGAGAGGTGCTATTGAGAGGTGGTGAGATTACGAAGTTGTTACCGAGGTACATACTTCTTAGTACATGTACTCTGTCGTCGGTGCCTCCAATTAGGTGAGTTTAGGTGAGTTCGCGTTCGAACAGTACCCCGACTAAATTAGCAAACTTTCTCTAGCTCAAATATACAACACCGACCTCAAAACGATCTTATATCATGTGGACCCCCAATATCAGGGGGTTTGGCTTTGTTCTTGTGCATTCGTGCGCTCGCGACGGGCGAGGAATTTACAACGTAACGGCTCTGCGCAGCTGACGGAAGACCTTTGTTTACTCACTTCCGACTCGCGCATAATTCTGCTTGAAACAAATACCTAAATAAATGGTATTGCATTCATAGTTCCAATTATAATTTATTTGCTCTCTGGTAATTCTAGACGCTGCGCTCTCAAATTCATGCAAGATACTGCGCGCGAGATGGAGGAGCTTAATGCTGCACAGTGCAGCCTGGACACTCTGGCGTGGAAGAAGAGAGCGTTGTAGGGCGTATCACCCATTTGTTTCGAAACAAAGTTAGTCACTCCAGTAGACGTCAACCTCGATAGATGATATTCGAATCTGCACCGTCATCCTTTTTGTAGAGTTACTTTTAAAAAGCTCGGTAATGATAATCTGGCATGAAAGCCCTTGGAATGAAAGATCGTCTATTCCTGGAGTAAATTGTTCGGTTTCATGGAGTAATGGGAGCGTCATACCAGACGTGTATATTTTTGATCCTGTGCGACATGCAGTACGCTGCGTGGTGACGGTCATGCAGATTCTGGACGGATGCCTCGCAGTTTCGTGCAAATATGTAAGGTAAGGATCTGTTTGTGAGATCGAAGAGATTTTGATTGAAGGGCGGGTAGAGTTGATTGCGTAGAGTTGGCAACCTATTGGCTTGTATACAACCAAAGAGTAAAATAGTCATTGGACGTAGGTGTATCGGCCGCACGGTAATCAGGACGGAGCGGGGGTGAGTTCCGATCGGAGGCTGTCGTCAGAACCCTGGCTCAACCCAATACGGTTACCATGGAATGTGAGTTTTTTGGTATGATACAACATGACATACTCCAGCCCGTGTACTTCAATTAGACTCTCACCCACATTACCCACGGTATCAGCGGTTGTCTTGTTCAGCAAATTTATGGAATATCCTTTCTCCATCAGCCGAAAGGATTCGATGTGGAGAAGGGCAATGTCATTTCCCGAAATATTGCGATTCCCTCAGGTCTGGTACATGGCCACCTGGTCTCCTTTTGCATGTGTTGCAAAGCGATATCGAAGCTAAGATTATGCAGCCATAACCTGAGGTTGTATATCTGCATACCTGCAAATTTGGTTTTTCTTTGCATGGGAATTCTGGTGAAGATTATTGGTGTTATCGTGTTCAATGCATACACCTCAGCCTCAGGTTAAACCTCATACTCATACGTGGCATCACTCTACTTGCGAAGCCTTGTTTAGCATGCACTCGGGTTTGTGTGCAGTATGCAGCTCAACCTGAGGCAGAAATCATGCACATGAACCTGAGGTAAAGGTCGTGTTACCATTATAGCTATTTTTGTGTTTTCTGTGGTACACGAATCACTAATTAGAAATCCACACACCGCTGAGCTAAAAACGAGGACCCGAGGATGCGGCACAAAAACCAGAGAAATTTTTAGAATATTGAGTATTTAGAAATCAAATGCCAAGTAGTATTTTACCTGATATAGCAATTATGTACACACCTGAACCCTTGGCGGCAACGAAGAAAATTACCATGTCGGGCAATTGTAGTTGCCGAGTAGATATGCAGTGTAACCAGACAATGTAACATGGACTCTAGACGTCAAAGAGGGAATGGCTTACTGCTATCAATAGGGACTAACCCCGAAGCGCGGATCTGGTGTATGGACATCGTGACCTGTCTTCCCGATAGAGAAACACTCTACCCAATTGAGAGGTCTTCGAAGGCCCGAAATCCCAGTCCTCTCAAAGAAGTCGACGCAACGATCTTTCTCGACCTAATTAGGACCCTCTCCCGGAACCCGAATTAACCCGTCACTCACAAAAGAGGATAAAGGGTTTATCCGTTACACATATTTGATTGGCAAGCGAGAGTGTTTGAATCAAAGAGGAAGGGATCAGCTTGAGTGCGTATAGTCTCGGCGTAATAGAAAATACTTTCAAGCTTTCTTTTTCATACACTCCAGACTAAGTGAGGTGGCTTTAAATGCAAATATACCTTGCAACGCGCCTGCCATGTGTGTTGCGCCGATTTGGATAAATGTTCGTCTGGATCTCCCCGGCTGATTGTATATAGAATGGCTAAATCGGATATAAAAGGGTTTGAATGTAGACAATGAACATATATTTTAAACGTCAAGCGTCTGAGACTGGATAAATGTTAGTGTAACAACCCCATACAGGCAGGGATTAACGGTGACGGCAGCAACAAGTGGTATAACATATCTCCCTACGCATCCTTTTGTCCTTACAACGTTGCAACACCTCTCCCTACCGTCCAGAACTGGCAACATGAGTTCTAGTATCTCTTATAACATCTCCCTACGCACCATTTTGCTCTTACAACACCTCTCCTTACCGTCCAGAATTAGTAATGTGAGTTCTAATTTTATCTCTTATAACATCTCCCTACGCACCATTTTGCTCTTACAACACCTCTCCTTACCGTCCAGAACTAGTAATGTGAGTTCTAATATCTCTTATAACATCTCCCTACGCACCATTTTGCTCTTACAACACCTCTCCCTACCGTCCATAACTAGCTACAGAAGTTCCGATATCTCTTATAACATCTCCCTATGTCATCCTTTACTCTTACAACACTTCTCCCTACCGTTCGGAGCTTACCGATATAGATCAACTCTCTCTACCGTTAATACTCGTCACCCAGCGTCTATCACCACCAATCCTGTCAACTGCGATTTGGCCTTCGCACAGAACCGTGGATACCACGCTCAACTTTAATCGATCGCATAACATATATAAAATGGTTGGTTCCATCAGGATAGAACTGAGCGACAGATATCGATACTTGATAGCCCTTTGTCGTGGTATCGAGAAAAGAGGCTTCCGTAATCTGTTACTTCTATTCCAGATTGCCTCCAACTATTCATCAATTCGCTTGGGGCACTGAGCTAAAGGCAGGTAATCTCGAACCCTCTCGTTAACCGGTACTAAAGATAACAAGCTGGACTACAAAGGATACGCTATATTACTACTAGAGACACCACATTTATAATACATCGATTGATTGGACGACAAAACAAACACCCCTGCAGCTACTTCTGAACTCAAAACCTCTATTCGACCTACGACTATTGCAATTGATTTCACTTTGGCTCTTTCGCTTTTCGTCTGCACCTTCTCGGGATTGGTATATCGTGCACCCTTCGGAGATGTTCTCTGAGATTATCCATCCGCCCAAAGCCGTTGCTTTCCTTTCTATTACATCCTTCCTCAGGACAATCGATGGCAGGTCTTTTCCGGTGGACATCTTGGATATGGCGAGAGAGGGCTCTGAAGGAACAACCACAGTACTTACATCGAGCCAAGCCGGGTTCTGCAGGAGGTTCCTGTCTACGGAAATATTAGGTCCAGAGCACCAACCCATCCATACATTGCGGGGTCCGGTTATTCATCGCTTTTTTTTTTGACTTACATCGCGGTGTTTATGACGCATCCTATCATACCTTCGCTGAGCATGTCCACATCTGTCCCCGGTTCCCGAGCTCCAAAAGAGACATTGTACTGCTGGTTGTCGAAGCTATTGTTGGGGTTGGATAGTATGGATTTGCCAGGCGGACTTACGGGATGTTGGGTGAAGGGTTGCAGGTTGACTGGACCGTCTGTCGCAGAAAATGCATGAGGGTGACTGACTAGAGAGTAACAATCTGCGGTACTATGTTCCTCGATCAAATTCCTGTCAGCCAACATCTTTAATTCCATTCAGCTTAAGAGATCGCTCAATACCTCTGGAGGTATTCGTTCCCATTATAGTCTACAGGAGGTTGGTCCTGCGGCCTATTAATTACGCCTGCTTCCGTGACTCTCGTTAGGCGGCATGCTGGACAGAATTTGCTCCCGCTGGGGGACCACATCGAGTAGCGTCTGAAGCGGAATGAATATCAATCTGGCGCCTCCGAAGACTCGCACTACAACTTACATCCGAATGGTAATATGCGAATGGTATCGTTTCGTGATTAGCCTAGCGTCGGAGCTCACCTTAGCCACTATTTTCCAATTAACACAACCAAACTTACCGTATAGTACTGCCTAAATCTGTGAGGAATGGTTGGGTTATCCGAAAGTTGCTCTTCCGAATTGTGATTTGGCGTCGACATCTCGTGAGGAGCAGCAGGGGACTTGCAGAGCTGCGTGAGTGAAAATTGATCCGATCAATGTGCTGGCGTTCTTTTCTTTCTCCCAGAAGATATAGCTGATGCAACTCATGGAAACATTAGAGGGAGTGCGGGACATGATATCTCAGACCGATTCGGTGAAGAAACATGACTTGGTATGCAACCAAACCTCGGGTTACAGGGGTCAGCTTCACGCACGAATCAAATCAAAATATCTCGACAGCCTGATGTGCTGCTTCTGTTGAACGTCTGAAATGCACTAGCGCAGCTCTATGTATGGAAACACAGATGGCAACACTGAGGTTGATTCGGACCCGAATTATGGGTTTTCTTTTGCCGGTATTTCCTCTGAGCTGGCAACAAGGCTATAGGTTACATTTGTACCACACACCGGTTTCTGATTGCTGAAGCTTGAGAGCGATCGCTTTTGGTTTCTTTAAATTTTGAAAGATATTATCTACGGTCTTGTTAATTTTCACCAACGACATCCGTCCACAGTAACATCTATAGTTTTGGGATTTTTTAAACAGACTGTATTTAGAAAGTGGGAACGGAGTCCCAGAATAAACTTCGAATTGAAACAACAAGATCAATGTGTGCATGTGCGTGCACGTGTGCTATATCTCGTGAATGACGCGTTGTGAAAAGTCACTTTTTAAAACCGAACCTAGGGAAGGTAGGAACCAGTGCATAGGGAGTGAGCATTGCTGCAACGGGCTCAGAATGGTAAAAATGCTTACTGGCTTGGAATTTCTGCAATATCACTGGGCCGTGCTGCAGTAGTTATGCGCATCTTCTGCATTTCCAAAAGTAGAGCAGACAGTTTCAGAACGCCTAAGTATATACTCCCCAGACCTCCAGCACTCCGTAATATGGGTTGAAGATACTTTCAGATAAGCGAAGGGTGGGCGAATTTATAGCATGGAATTTTGACCAGCCGTATGGAAGCTTTAGGGTCGGTAGGCTACCCCTCACAAACTCGATAGGATTGGTTCTCGAATCCTAACATTCTTCTACACTGCCCAGCCGATCTTGCAGCTATGTACAACATATCGAGATAAAATGCGGCTTACTTATGCATAATCACACACCAGATCTCATCCAATCGTCTTGTTTTCACCTGTTTGACCCAGTAGGTGTAGCCATAGGCGAGCGTGAGGACATAATGTAGTCGGGAACTAGAAGTATTGTTCGGTTAGGCTTAGGGTTTAGGGCATAGGTCTTTGCGCAGCTGCACCCAGCGACCGAGAAAATCTGGTCAACGAAAGCAAGGTAGGATCAATTGCATTATAAAACGAACCAGACATCACGGATTCACCAAAGACGCCAATCTTGGGAAGGGTGTGTTGCACACGAAACACGGCTTGCTGCGCCCGCATTACCGCATGCCCGCCCGGCCGCGGCCGTCCGCACCCTACGTTTCATGTTACACTTGTAGGCGACTGGATTTTTTTATCTACCCAACTGCAGAATTCAAATATAATTTCAAAATTATTAGAACGCGTGAAGTCCTGTTCTCGGGCCCAGATTTTTCTTTTTTCTTTTCTCCGCAAAAAACTTGTGAGCGATAAGAAAATCTGAGAACAACAGCAAAACCCTACTACGCGGGGACGTAAGTCTCCGAACAGTCCATCATAAGCGCCATTGACGACACATCAAATACAATTTAATCTTATCAGAATCATCTAATCACTGACAGGGATGTCTGGAGACTTGAAATCCCACGACTATGGGTATCGCAAACGGTCTGGCTTCAGTATCACGGAGGTTCCTCCGAAGAGACCGTCTAGATCTCACTTCGGCCCTCGTGCACTCAGGATGCAAAACCGTATCAGGCATTGAGCAAAATAATTATTACTCTCAAATCCTAGGCCTAGGCCTGCGTTCGTTCGCCAAACCTCCGTTCATATTCGCTTGTGAGAGCGACTCATTAGAAACCAACATGTACAGTGGGAGTGTCTTGCTCGTTAGCTGATATCTCTAACTTAATATGTGTTATAATATTTCGGTGTGTGGGCGCATCTTTGAGTAAAACTTCTCGATACTAGGTTGTTCGGGTAGGGGGGTTTATTCCATATACCCACCGCCCGCTCCGGTCGCAACCGTTCCCCCTACCTCTCCTAACCCAGGAACCCACCGCCCTCCTACTTGACCCTCAACTTCCAAGCTTATCCGCGAAGCGGAGCGCAAATTCAAAGCGATCTTCTTGCCTCCCAGGCACAAATGTCCTCGCGCAAAGCGCCACTTATCCTCGGCTGCGGTCTTACATCTGCAAGATCGGCATGCGAGGTGATGTCGAAGGATTACAGGGCTAAACCCTCGTGCGCCAACGTCAGTTGAACGGTCCTGTCTTACCCAGCTCTCCAAAACAAGCCATCGCCCCACCATGCATTATCGAGAGGGGTTTGGTTCTGATCTCTACAGCTGGAGAGACCTCAAGGAGTTAATAGACATTCTACCAGCCAGCCCCTTAACCCCTTAAGTAGCTCTCTAGTAGATAGTACTTACGCTGGCTTGTACATTGCCGACCGACTGGACAATAGTAGGCGATTTTGTGTGATTGGTTGGGGATTTTAGCTTTGATGTTTTATCTCTTTATTAATCTATAATAACTTGTTGTTTGATAATGATAGGTCCTTGTACTATCCACAAATGGAAAAGCGACATTTAGGAATCATCAAATATCATTCATAAGAATTCAATAAATCACGAAAAGTCACTCACTTCATGAGTGACAGAGTATGGTGCATAGTGTTGCGGAAAAAGATCTAGACACAAACTGCCATATGATTTTTCCCTTTTTGTTCCCCTCTTCCAGCCAGCTACCCGAATATCAGATATTCTTCTAGTGACCTGAAACAGTCATTGTAGCCTTCTACACACACGACTATTTTGGGCCAGCGCACCGAGATATGAACAACGAATGTCGCCGGCCGTAGGACTCTCTGGGGCGCAGCTTGAAGACCATCATTCTGACTCTGTTGTCCGATATAATAGTATGGCCGTGGTAATATTGTCATTTGGGTGATGGGCACAGTGCAATTAGATTTCATACACGAAACATGTTTTTCAGCGGTTCCCGACCTTACTAGTATATGCCGAGTCTAATTTCGCCTTGACATCTTGCTCCTCTGAGTTCTCTCTTCCATGCACCCCCCAATTTAGGAGTACTTGAAGATTCTTAATCCACCTCCAGAAGTACGCAGACAGTTAACTGCAGCAACACAAAATTAATGATTTGGGATTCTGGAACGCTGATCTGGGGCTTGCTCAAAAACTTAAAATTTTGCAATCTCTGGAGCTCACGATAAGTACCCTATTTTCATTCGGCTCGTTCTCCAAAGTTCTTTTTGGGCATTCTTGCGAATGGAAAATCGGGTATTTTGAGACTGCCGTTCATTGGTCATCTAGGTACACTACAGTCCGTATGCTCTGGCTACAACATACGGGTGGGACGTCTGATAGAGAGTTTAGAAAACTTTGAGGCAGAGAGTGTGTGGGAGGCGCAGCAGGTGGTGCGCACTTGCATCATCCGAAGTTTGGGCGCAACAAAAAATTGCGCATAAAATTTGCTCCACCGTAGGTGAACGGAGAACTTTCCGATGAACTATTAACACACCACTTCTCAACCGAATCTACGCCAACTGTGCACAGCCCCAAACCATGATACTATCGACCATATGGCAGCTTATCGTATTTACCTAACTTGATGACACCATTGATTTCGTTGTCCATTGGGCGGCTAGTCTTACGGCTCATGCATGCAGTCAGGTAGATATTCATCCTAATTTATCCGGCCCATACAGTAACTGTGCAATCAAGTTATTTCCTCCGCCCTACATTTTCTGTGGAGACGTAACTCCGCCACGCTTGGATCGAGCGATTATCATTCCGAAGCCTGAGAATTGCAGTACTAAGCCCCGCCCACTATGTTTTGAATCTTGGAAAACATCGTAGGCATTCTGGGAGGCATATAGGATAACACCCCCCAAGTATGAAGAATCGCAAAACTGTCTTTCATTTTCAATTGTAGACAATGGCACGAAGGACCATTCACGGAATTCGAAAGCATCGATGCATCAGACCGCCACAACGTTAACTTTAGCCAGCAAAAAAGCCAACCAAAAGGCTGTCGTTCTCTAGCCAAGTCCTAAGCTTAATCCCACATGAATCGAACAACAGGAGATGTCAAGAGGTGAAGAAAATAATAGGAAAACCAGGTGTGTTGTTGCCAAAAAGATCCAATATCATACCAACACAAAAGGAATGCTCACGCATAACTCCAGCAACACCTCAAACTCCCATACCCTCCGTAGACCAACCAATCCCTCAATCAAAACCCTTCAACCACGTGTCATCAGCCACCCTTCCCGCCACTTCCCGCTATTTTCTCTTTCTTCATGATTAACAATTTCCATTTATTGTCGACCCCTCTTGGGGATATCCAGTCCATGGACGTTTCGGAGATGTTGGGTTAGATTGTCTTTGCGCTTGAACCCCTTTCTGCCCTTTCTATCACATCCGTAGTCAGGACAGTCCAGAAGGGCCGGTGGGTTCTCTGATATATCACGATGCATGTCCTGCATGTGTCGACCGAGAGCCTTAACCCAAGCGCCGCAGAATTCGCATTGATGGCAGCGCTCTGGTCCAGCGGTGTGGTTGCTATGGCTGTGAGAAAGTTAGGATATCAAGCGAAGCTTGATTAGTAAGGGTACTCACTTCGACCCGCCAGATACAGATCTTCTTCTGTAAATACTGCCAGTAGCTGCGAGGTGGCCGTTGCTAGAACCCCTGATTGGAAGTACATCTTTAGATTGATTTGGCCAGGTAGGATATGGGTGTCAGCACCTACCTTCTAGGTGAGAGGGCAGAGCGGTCGGTGTCATATGTACTGAAAGCGCCGCTCGGGATACATGTGGAGTATGGGTCTGTCCCCCTATGTTCTACCAAGACTGGAGTTTGACCGCTGTTGGTATACCTGTGCATGCTATTCTTAACATGACCTACAGTCGTGGATGAAGGACGTACTCTGAGGTGGTGTTTCTTGCCAAACAAGAGGATCCTTTGTCACAAGACAACAGTACAGTGCTGTCGGCAGGGTGCACCCCTGGCGAAGGCGGTGGAGTTCGGTGATCATGAATCGGGACCACTAAGCCGGCATTTGTATGAGCCACTGGATAATAGCTTCTGATAATCTGTCAATATTTCGCATCGCTTCGGCTAGGAAATTCTCGGGCCGTGGCTTACGCGTAACTAGTCGGTCCATGAAAGCTTTCGCTGTGCTGACTGGCCCGATGCTGTCCGGCGATATTCATCTCCTGGGATGGTGGAGGCGTAATCGGCGGTGTGTAGGGCGTATTAATCGACGGCATTCCCGGGTACAGAAACCCGGGGCGTATGTGTGTCACGGAATCGGGTGGTGATGAGTACTAGACGGACATCGATGCATCAGATGTACGAATCTATACAGGACAAACGATACTGACCTGTGCCGGTGTCATATCAACACAAATGGTGGGAACATTGTCGTCTAAGTCCATATGTTCCACTTCTTGCACTGTAGATTGTAGTTTGGGATATCGAGGCCCGAAATCGAATGTTGATCTTTCCATGTTGCAAAATTGACCTTAGAAGTGAAAACACTCTCCTTCTCTTTTAGTATTTGTGTTTAGAGGTTTCATTAAAAAGAGATCAATAGTTCTAGCAACCCACGGCCGGTTGACTGTTGCTGTTGCCGTTAACGTTGATAGGGATCGGTCGATCAGGTTGATTTTCTATAATATGATCTTCTCTACCAAGTGCACTGCCTGACTCCTAAACTCAGAGTGCTGACATGCGTTCTTGGTGAGGCTGGGGTGGGGATGAAAGTGCTTGATGCCAACCACTGGCGAGGGGAGGGAGGGTACCAGACATCATTTATAGAAATATTCCGATGGGACCATATCCATCAGACTGTCGATCCCCAGTTCTACCAGGGTCACACCATTACCTGACCGCATATAATACCTGAGGGACTGGCTAGTGGTAGGCAGACCTAACTCCAAGGCATAGTATTGGGGCTTAGGGAAATACGTGAAAACCTCATAGACTGAAACATCCCATTCGCGGAATTCTACGAGTAGGATGGCCTCTCCGTGGGATTGGTGTTGCTGTGGAAATTGTGCATGCGGTGCAACAATCCCTGAAGTAGACCGAGTGTGCTGGTTTGGTTGATAACCACCAAGAGAACGCCGAAGGTACCAGGAGAAACTTATAGGCTAATGAAGCTTCATTATGAGCTGGTAGAGCGCCTGAAATGCAGTGAATAAGCAGGTGGGAACTGCGGAGTTTAGGCATGTTGCATCGCATGAAAGAGTGAGGAAACGAGCAAAATGAACCACCTCCAAAAGCGTCCAATGACCAATAATAACGCTGGATTGAATTTTCAACAAAATCAGATGCAGTCCATTGATGTCGCTTTGCACATATTCTTGCTTTCTGACTAAAATTCGCTGGTGTGAAGTGTGCTCGATGAGAAACCAAAGAGTTTCCCTGGCAGCGCACGTGACTGGACTGTGATGGAGAGCTGGGTATCTGCGACTGCGAAATTCGAAAGAAACCACAAGAGTCAGTCCAATCTTAACGTGGTATATGGGTAACTGTAGAAACTAACGCAGAAGACTTTAACGCTGACTTGAGCAATCATTTCCTGCTGCAACAAACGCTGGATTTTTCATATCGTGATTTGAGGAGCTTGAGATTAAATTCCATATAGCATATATGCCACAACTGAACGGTCATCTTTCTCAGAGTTTTCGTCGCTCGCTTTCTAGTTTCTAGTTCAGATTTTAGCGTAGTCAGCAGACGGTGGGTTTGCGGGCGCAAACTGACGCTTAAAATGGCAAAACAACGATTTTTTCGATTTTTCGTTGGAACAATGCTCTTGTGCCCAGACTTTTTTGCTTCGCTCCCCCGCGGTCGCAAGCTCTCGAGGGGAGAAGATCTGGTCAACGAGAGCAGAGGAACTATAAGATTTACTAGACGCCGAATTGATAATTAGCAACCACAACTTTTTTGGATGGAAATGAATCAACTGTGGAAGTGAATTGGGGAACTTACCGTCTTGGATAATGTGCAAGAGAGTGTGCACGCGAAGAACGGGGGGTTATTGGTTTATATCGACGGAGCAGTGGTTGGAGCCGGAGTCTTCGCAGCGCCTGTGCTCCCTATTCTGACTTGCCTGGCTGTGGTACCGGTGCAATGTTTTGTTTACGAGTGAAGAGCACAAGTTGACGAAGGCATGAGTACTAATTCAGTTCACTTCGTAAACTCGGCTTCTCCCTACAATGTCGAACAGGTCATATCCATATCATATGGGTTGCCTAGAGGCCGGTTTGAGGCGACGTGGGTTTGGAACTGGATTCTTAGTTGCCCGCGGCCATGGCCGCTCGCAGTAGAAACCTCTATGGGGCAAGGTTGGACTTGACTTAACTCACCAACTGCCTTACCAATCTGCCGGTCTTCCCTGCATACCTGCACGCACAGTTGCACAAAAAAAAGCAACTCGAAAGGAAATACAACGGCGGCTATCAATGGAAGCATTCGTTATCAAGATAGGCATCGCATATATCTGGTGCTTCGATGTCTGCCCTGTTTATCTCGCGAGTCATTCGCAATTGCAACTAATCATGGGTATTTCAAGAAATCTGAGATTGGCATTGCATATATTGTTACATTGTTAAGTTTCTCAGAGCCGGAGCCTCGTCAAGCCTATACCGAAAACTTCACCTCA
Organism: Wilcoxina mikolae CBS 423.85; assembly: GCA_014904905.1. Taxonomy (NCBI): domain Eukaryota; kingdom Fungi; phylum Ascomycota; class Pezizomycetes; order Pezizales; family Pyronemataceae; genus Wilcoxina; species Wilcoxina mikolae. Next base: position 1,150,463 of record MU122094.1, read on the forward strand.
CAGCAGAAGGCACAGCCTGAATTTCTACCCGAGTGCATGCCGCCAGACTGCGCCCCATGGTGGTGCACATACAAGGTTTTGCTGCTGGCATCGATGCGATGTTCGCATATACATACCAGTAGAGTACTTAAAACCACGAAGTGACCATAAGCGCCAGCCTCAGAGAGCACGTTCATGCAGGTCATGCATTGGATGAGGCTCTATAAGAATAACTCTGCAGGCAAATAATTGTATTGGTTTTCGAGATGGATGAGAGATTTAGATAAATGTTCTAAAATTCGTGATCCTCAGGTAGTTGCGCAAGCCTATTTTTATTACCCTTGAGTAGAACAAACATACATAGACTCCTAGTCGTGTGGGATATCGCACATTGCCTTGTTTGGTGGTAAGGGTACATGAACTGAGATAGCCCGGCAGTAAGACTTACTCGACGATCGCAATACCAAGGCGGAGTGGGAAGCCGTCCATCTGTGGTTCATGCCAATTTTCTACAAGGTAGCCTAAAAACCGCCCGCGCCCACACTACCGCTGGTTTTCGAAGAACCAATTGTAGCAATTGCGATGGTTTCCTCGGCCTCTCCGCACAATCCGTCAATACCCTGAACCATGTATTCTGACGTCTCAGATATGTCGCATGTGTAGACATTCAGGCGGGCTAGAGATATCAACAGGTATCCTACCTTGAAGTGCGTTGCTGTGCGCAGTTGAATTTTTTGCGTCTATTCGGGACCGTGCTACTGTAGTAGGCAGCATCTATGTCAAGTTGAGTTCTCACTTCTGAGGTGTAACTATGGGCAGTTTTTCCTAGTCCTCTTCCTCACTCTTCATCATATACACCCCTCTCTTTTGTTTCCGGCAATGGACTCAATACTATAATTCTTATTTTCTTTTCCGCCGCTTCTCTCGAGCTTCAGTTTGAGTCGTAGCATCGACATCTAGGCCGCCTAGCCGATTTATTCTATTACTGGCAATGAAGTAAAAAATCTTTGATGTCTTCTCTAGGAATTAAGTAAGTATTACTGCGGCTGTCCTTCCCTTCCAATTGCTCTCGTGATCTTTTAAAATAGAATCTACGCGGCCCTCCGGGAATCTTCGTAAACGATGGGCATCTATCCAATTTATAAACATGTAGCTTTTTTGATGTAGCACTTAATTTACATCTACTTGTGTGCCAGGGTGACTATGTTTGCTATGTGAATGTGTGACGCCGAGTGAGTCTACATGTCTCACTTGTTGCAAAATTCATATTAGCCTCAATCAGCTGCGTTTAGGAAAAGCCCAAAATTTGAGTTAAGGCATGTCGCATGTAAAGATCACTTAATCTAACCCAGCTCTTGCTGTTAATTGTGGATAATGGTTCGGTAGGACTTCATTCTTGGGCACCTATCTGCTGAAATAATAGAGCACGGGTCTAGGCCTAGCTAGGTGTGGTTCGCTTTCATTTGGCCAATTTGAACACAAGCGGTCATTTCAGAGGCGGTTTGTTGTTCCGTCTGTTACTTTTGATACTGAGATAGATGCTTGATTTGATTAGAGGACTTAGTCCCTAGCCGCGTATCTATCTATCTGTGCGATAAAGCTCGAATCATGCTCACAGCCGTCACAGGGTAGGTTATCTACATATATGCAATACTGCCGGCACATGCACAGTATGTATTTCCAAGTAAGGTTCGATGACCAATAAGTATAAGATCTTACAATTATACTGGTGACAAAAGCTACCACCTATACGACCTACTACTTAATAGTCACACAAGGAGTAGCATTTTGTCTTCCGATGGGTGTTTCCTGGAGAGAGATGAAATGTATGATGATGACGAGGCTGAGGTCGGTGACATGGCTAGATTCGATAGATAAGGATTAGATAGCGGATAGATAGATCCGAGCTAGTGGGCCAAGCCGACTGTCGGAAGCTTGAACCTAATTGAGACATCATCCTTTTTTCTCACTTCATCATACATTGAGCATCACACATGTACATACTCCAACAAGAATAGCACGAGATATCTCATCAAAGCGGCATTACCGGCCATATGTTATCGCTCACGGAATCCCGGGATATTCATAACTAACACTCCTGTTCCAACAGCTTCGAAGCTAGGAACCTCCGAAACGTCAGAGTATATGGGAGCCTTGTACTGTACAAATAAAGAGCTATGAGAGGTCACTCATGGCGTCCGGGGATTCCCGGGATATCTCGTTCCATGCCGAAAACTAGTGACGGGGTAACTGCGGACGCCCGAGAATGGATTCCAACTGCTTACTACTCCTCGGCGCCGAAAGTGCCCATAAGCTTTACGAATAGCATCTCCTTTCGAAACTGGTGTCTAAGGGAGGCGCTACCATTACTGACGAGGGGTTGACGGTGCAGGAGCAGACCGGGAAGTCAGGTCTCACGGGAGGCGGACAGGATCCGGAGAGCGGTGGAGGGATTGAAGATGTGGGAAGTGACTAAGTGCGTGCCAGATAGGTATGCAGAAAAGCGAAAATTCTTCACTCCAAGGTTAGTGAGGGCGTTTTAAAGCCTAGGAACAAGGTGTGAGTGCTTGGGAATGTGAGTAAGTAGGGCTAGGTGTTGAACCTGATTTAATGTCATAGAGCTTCCATTTTATCAAAGTATTGGTATAAGGAGAATGGAGTAGAGGGATATTGAGCGGCGCTTGTTGTGTTAGCGTTGGGTTAGAATGGCCAAGGCCAGGCGTTCAGGTTGCACTAACAATCTGCTGTCAGCAAAACAATTCGCCGGACGCTACCACCGGTGCACCCACCATTGTCTTGTCCAAACGTCAATGCCTCGACGCCTGATTCGACTTGGGTTCGGAGACAGTCAACTGCACAACCCAAGTTTAAATGTTCCGTGATGTGTGTCGCTCAGTATTAAGCGTTGTCATGTTACCAGTGTCCAGTACGTATACTACACCCCAAATCCTGATTGTCACACAGATTCTCGATTGTTTAATTTGTCGTTCAATCCTCATCAAATTCTTAATAACCCTTCTTGCCATGCATGCATGCTGGCCAAAGACCATATGCTACATATATCAGCGAAATCCTCCCCATAAAAACATCCCTTTTACCCACATGCTCTACAAGTGTCATCGTCTGCGATTTCATTCGAATTCGGGATCACTCCCAGAGTTGTGCTCGGGATTCGGGTTGATTGAGGCTCAAATTATAATTATAAATTAGGCGTCACAACCACTTTCGAGAGTACTGCGCATACATTTCACCACAAGCAGACAAAGGTTTTCGGTTGTATCCAATGGTTCCTTACATCTCGGAAGCAGGGAATTCCGTTCGCCAACATCTACTGACCCCCACCCGTTATCTATTGCTGGATTTTAGTGGTTTAGATATGCAGACTTCCTCCACTGCGTGTGGGGGGAAGTCCGGAGAAAGGGGGGATAACTACCGAAAAACCGGTTCTGAATACCTATGTTCTCCGGCACGTACGTGAGAAGGTGAAGGTTTTTGGTCAGCAGTAGTACGATAATAACATGGCTACCGCATTAAAACTCACGTCCTCAGAGAACTCGGTATGAGCGCCGAAGCTTCTTGCGTTGCATATTGGATGACCTAGACCAACATTCGGTTTGGCAAGCAGTTTCCTACTCCCGACGCTTGGAATTCGACCTGCGTTGTTAGTCAAGCGTCATGCCCGCGGAGTTCTAGACTGTATATGTTGGCGAGTAACTAGGCATATGTACCCTATAGATTGGGCGTTCGGTACGGCGGTTGTTCACGCCATCGGCGTGTTACTGTCAAACCTGACTCAAGAGCTTGCATTGATATTATTTCCCATGCACACAGCCTGCAACTGCTTACTCCGACTCGTTGTTTCCGCCAACGCCGAAGGAACATTCGCGCTTATACTCAGGTCAACTCGGACATTCAAATGGAACTGGTAACCGGAAAAATGAAACTCCCCCCACCAGGTCCCGTTGCAGGAGCCAGGTCCGGATCAGGGGACAATTCTTTAAGGCCACACACCTCATTCGTTATGCATCTGTAAATTGGGAGCCCCACTAAATCGTTTTTCTACGCGAGAAGATACGAAGTAATTATGTACGTAGGACCAACTTTTAAGGCAGAAATCCACGATTTTTTTCGCGCTTGATTAACAATACTTCACTCACTTTTTCGCTAGACTCTATCAGAGTGCAGTGTCACCTTTGTCGCCAACATTACCTAGTAATATAAATGTGATACAACGTGCACTCCAAAAGCTCAATCTTGTTCCCACGTTTGAGTCGTATTTATACAGTAGACACAGAATCAGGCTTGTACGTGATATCGTGATATTTCCGCAATGCTATTGTATACATGTGTCCATTCAAAAAGCCACTGGTAAGTGTTATTCAGCGGAAATGCGATCCCTTTTTGGTAAATAAGATAAGTAGTGTACTCTAGCCTCGAGACTAGGTTAATGCATTTCTAATTCTTGACTTTATTTAACCAAGCGTAACTTTAATACTGTGTAGTCTGCCAAACTGATTGGATACGGCGAGCAACGCGCCAGCGAAAAAAAAACCGTCTGACAGACTACCATAATACTGTTCTTCTAAATTCCTCACAAGAAATCATTGCCGAATGTATCACCTGGGTAAAGAGATGGTGTGAGTTAATTCGGCTCTCGAAAGATCCTACAATCCTGATTTTTTCAACTCTTGTCACTGATCCTTGCCGAATAAACTAAAGACGGCGGGAGCGGGTTCGTCCCGGAGCGCGAGGGGTGTTCCAAGATCTCGAAGCCAATGGAATTTCGTATCATAATTTAATATAACTCTGCCCCCACAGCTGCAGATCCTTATCGGTTATCTAGTCTCAGTATTGAATAATTGCAAATTATATGTCAGATTGTCCTACAGATTGAACCTGGTTTGGTGCATGTTTACTACACAGCCGCATCTCTATGTAGCAAACTCAGGTAAACAGCCTGAATAAACCGAAGTCGAATAACCTGAGGAAGCACTCATAATGTTGAAATTCGTGTTGCGCTCGCAAGGCGTTTGATATATGTAAGAGGGAACTCCGTGATAGAAAGTATTTCTTTAGTGTCTGAATCCGGTATCTTGGCATGGTTCGTTGTGGGTCCTGGACAGAGCCAAATAACCCGACAATCCCCCCACAACTACTTCAACTGGCGTAAGGCTTGTTTGATCTGAGCTATCGAAACTTCGAAAAGAAATGGACATTCAGAAGTACCAAGACGTCGACCAAGAATATCAGAACGGACCCGTAATTTTTCTGGCTCTCAGCAATACGATTGACCAAAGGTTGGAGCACGATGTTCAGATAGGTGGGAACAACGATTACTTTGGGGTTAGTTTAGCCCCTAGTTAAGTCGGAAAAGGGAAGAAGTGGAGGTGAACTGATTACTACTCGTGTAGGCCGATTTTTAGCATTTTTATTCTACCGAATTCGGGGTACTGATGACGACAAGTAAATACCATGAGACGGTGCCTTCCGAAGGTTATCGGACTACCCAGTACGTACTATTAGATTGAAAGTAAAGTCTAAGAGATAGTCAGCTGAATCGTATTGTAAGGCACAGGTACACCTACCAAGGGACTGGAACGATACAGACTGCGAAGGATGGATTCCTCTTAACAACACATTCCGACATTCTCCACTATATACACCTGGTTTATTCGATTCGGGGTTCTCCGGTTCTGGCTGGGGAAGTTTTGGACTGGATGGCTATCATGGGATCCAGTAAGCTGCGACTGGTTGTTATCGAAGGGAGAAGAAACTAAGCACAGCAGCATTTGCGGCAACAGCTGCCAACCAAGTAATCATGAATATGGGGATTATAGATTTAGAAGCCCCAGCACTCAACAGCTACACTAGATAGTGGTATTTTGACCAATAGCAGCAATCCCAGGTCCCCTTCAGCGCGGTACTTTGTGGCATCCCCAATAATCACACATACTGAAGATTGCGTGTCCCCTAGGAAGGTTGAAAATTATTCCCAGGTACATGCTCATCATGTAGTACAAAATGGCGTCGAAAGCCTTCCCTTAGACCCACATCGGTAAACTTATATCCCTCGAAACCTTCGATTGACATGGGGATCTGAACGAAGCTGATGCTGAACCCAATGGACATAGATCAGCAGCTGAATCCTGCAAAATTTGTGGTGGTTCGTTCAAGCTATTGAACAGACATATGAAGACAAAGCACCCGGAGACGTTACCAGCTCCCCCAAATCAGTTTAAGTGCGAGATTATCGGTTGCATTAGAAGAGACAGGGCGTTTTCTCGTTTAGACAACCTTAGGCAGCATCTCCGATCGGTGCATGGTCAGTCGATTCCCAAAAAGCGTCGAGGCAAGGATGAACTGGTTTCGTGCGAAGAATCTGCTGAGAAGGACAAGTAGATATTAGTGGGGTGGAGGGGTGAAGACTTTGGTCGATAAAAATTTGTTCGATGGTTTTGAAACCAAGGATCAAACACCTATTGTCCGCACGCAGAGCCCTGTGAAACTGGTATGCCGTAGAAGGATTCGATTGTTATAGTTGAGCAAGCTTGATAATTATAAATTGTGAGAGGTACAACCGTATGGTTGATTGTGACCGCACAGGTTTTGTAATTAAATATTGCTCCGATTTCGTTATCAGCGATTAATCATTAACTAACGAGTAGACTGGAGTCTGTACCAAACTTTCGACTGCTTGATGTCTGGTACTAGACAGCAAATTTTGCAGCGAAATCCTGGGATAACCACGGAAGCCCGGAGTGGCTAGAATATCGGGATAAAGACTAGTTGCTGATCTCGAGAGTACATCATCGGTTTGGAAGGTTGAAATTGATAAAAAGCACACGGTTGTGGTTTTAGTTGTGGTGTGTTATCGCCTATTATTCAAGTTGAAAGGCCGTGGTACTGAGTATGTATTGCAGTCTTCGGGGGCGAACGTAGGCAATAAAGTAAAAACACAGAGGAGATATTTGGACTGTGGGAGCAGATTTGCACATGAGAGTGAAATACGACGCGCAGAGTACGAGGAAAGTAGGATAAGAAGACGAGAGTTCGGACGAACGGGAAGGTGAGCAGAAGAATGGGAGTGGGCGAATTTTTCGCAACTATCACGCAAAAATATATTAAGGTAGCACGCGGCTGCGTGTTTAGGTTCAAGTAAATTATAATGCTAATGCGGACGAGTTTACAATTATGCCAAGACCAGTTCACAGTAAATTTGTGCAGCATTAATTCAAGACACATGTTTCGTAAAAACAACGCACACGAGAGAGCAGTAAGTGGTTACCGGACAGAGCTACTAGTCGAAGACACGAACACAGGATATGCCTTGATCCTTGTATCGACATATTCAGGCTGCAGAAGGGTACACTGCCTTGCCCTCCTAGGATACTAGTACTTCGATTGACCTGAGGTTTGCATTTACCTACTTAAGTAGGTATTGAGCATAAATACCTGTGAGTGATCAGTAAGGCAACTGAATTTGGCTTCGTTGTAATTCTTGTCAACCTTGCGTATACGCTTTTTTAGTTTACATGAGCTCGAGATCCAATCTGGACCAATCATAATCGGCGATGTCATCAAGGCAGTCCCCCATGTGAAAATATTCCCATTCACTTGATTTGGTGTTACGCAAACACCATCGTATATACTGAGTATATATGTAGCAACCCCTCACACGAGGCAAGAGTCTATCCAACTTGACCTTCCTTTGTTTCATATAATATATCAAGCCACAGCTTTAATATATTACGAGAACGTCATTGACTGTGGTCATTGACTATGATCAGAAACCAACTCAACATAGTCCCTCAATCAGTTGGGCCAATGAATGCAGAACTGTACAAAGATATCTAAACCAGCGGCAGGCAGACAAAGTGAAGGATGTTGCAGAAGAAATTGGGTATGCAATCTTGAGAGATTAGCCCTTCGGCATATCTCAGCGCTTCTATCACAGGTTGTTGTATCGTGACAGGCCAGCGGTTGCCTCTAAGTAACATACCATATATTTGAGAGATTTATATGCGTAAAAAGGTGGGAGGGAGGGCTTTTCTCTCAAATTCTTGGGACGCTTCTCCATATCCCCTACACGCTTGATTTCCTTAGATTTGTTGCACTTCCTATTTGGGGTGTAGATCAACTCAGATGACCAATCAGGAACTGGAGACCACTCAGCCTCACGTCAATCTGACCAATGAAATTTCAGGTTTGAAAACTGCAACAAATCTAAGGAAACCAGGCGTGTAGGGGATACTAACTTCTTCTGTGGTTAATGCATACGGTTTTACTTTGCGGGCTCATTTAGTAAGGTGCCGGCGCTGCGGCACGCATCGTCGTAGATTTCCACTCTTCGTGCTCCAAATTCAATATAAGCAGATCGAAATTTCAAGCGTGTGATCCGCGCCCCCAACCTACTGCGGACTGTAGCAATGATGAAGACCTGATGGCGCCATACATGCCTATAATGACGAGACTGAGATTAACAACGACCACTTGGAGTTCGCCCTCGCAGATCTAGAATTGGCTTAGCATGAGGCCGAGACGACATATGATTGTCCGAACGATGAGGAGGTTAATTTAAAACGTTTCTATAGCTGTATTTCAAATTGAACCAGTACTGCTGAAAGAGAGGGTACCGGGTGCTTGGGCGCTATCATCGTTTTCTTTGTTCCGGACACGATTATTATATTCTTTTGTATTGGGCATATTGTTATCATCTTAAGCCTTTTCGCGCATCTTCTCTTCGTTTATATTATTTTTTAGGTATCGTGACTGGATTTTTAGTAGATGCGGTTTTCTGGCAAGCATTTTTGCTGCATCGTGACGTCAACCCGCATAGGGGCGATATATGTTTTTGCGTTTCCGACTCCGCTCGCTCCCCATTACTCTATATACTGTATTTCCAGGAGTACGTCATTAATACTATACATTCTTTTAATCTCTTGACCCCACAAATTTTAATTAATACTGATTATTATAGAGTGGCATTTTTGTGGTGCCGTGGAGTAAAAAGAGTACAAGAATGTATGATCTCGTACTCCTGGAAGTTGCTAAAAAGATCCCAAATAATTGATCAGTTTCCGGTTTGGGCAGGCTATTTCCGTATATAGCACCAACCATTTCAAACGGCTTTTTTTGTTCGCTAACGCGCTAGCAAAAATAAAAAGGTAGTCTGACAGACTAACCCTGTGTGGCAGCTTGCTTCGTCGACTTTGATACAAAACCATAGAGCCTCAAAATGGACCTCAAAAATCGCACAAAATTTGTAAGAATTGGGAAACAAATCCTCAAGTACCCTGATATTGCGAGCTACTTATTGCTGATTCTTCGTTAGGGAATTGGCGATTTGCTTCGAGGTCCTCGTGCACATGCCCAGACTCAAGCTGGGTCGCACAAATTTTTAATTTAAGTATCAGTCTAGACACGAGAAAACTTTTCACTGCATTTGCTACCTCATCTTTCAAAGCCGACATCCCCTTGCTCTCCTACACAAGACGTTTTAGCATACGCGTACAGCGAAATGGTACGAGGACGCTCGCCAGAAAAACTACTAAGATGTAGGCTTTACCCTTCAAAATTTCAATTCCGACTAGTACGTCAACAGGGCAGTAAATAACTCCTGCTGACCTATCTTCTTGACCGCCTTGGGTCTGCGGACAAGGTAATAAAAATGAGAAGATCGTTGAGGATACACTCAGTTCTGCGAGTTTGTCTTAAGAGACTTGCTGATTACGTATTTACTTAAGTATCTTGGCCATATTTCCTCAGGTATTGGTTAAACGGTCTCCAGACCGCTATTATTGTTTACTAACGTGCTACATCCCTCCTGCGCGGCAGACTACCCTCCAGAGGTCCACGCGCTACACCCTTGGCTGCTGTCACTCGGCCTTTAAAAAGCAAATCCAAATTATGAGTGATAATCTCTGATGCGTTCATACCAATGCCTTCTGTCGGGGCTGTGGATCGCCCTTTCTTTCTCTCGTAATCCCTTCATATAATCAGAACCTCCGTAGCTATAGTCTCCTAGGGAATAATGGGCCACCTCTTGCTTTACTGGTTTCCCCATGGTCGGGAGAGTTGAGAGAACATTTGTATGCCGTTGTTCCATAGCCTACTGCTATAGGCATACTAGGTAGACGCTGCTTTAGTCACACCGATACAATGGATGACTGGGCGCGAAGCGATCTTGGAACACAGCCATCTCTCATCTTAACGCAACATTGCCCAAGTATTAATGTGTGATACGTACACTGGGTGGATTTACATGCATTGCGTGAGCTCATTGCTGCAAGATTCTTCCTAGCTTCAGCCAGGTGTTGTTGGAGAAACTTTCATTACCAAGTGTTTCTTTTGTGGTCATCATCTTACATAAAAACCCGTACCCTACATATGCGGTGGCAAAATGATACTAAAAATACATAGTCTAATACTACATGTATGTACTAGGATGGTACCATAAGTCGGGCGCACTTCTAGATCTAGGATCAAGTTCCTGCTGGCATATGCAGCTATCTGCAGCCTTCTGCAAGCTATTTCCTCAGCATTAAACTATGTATGGTAATTCGAATGATTTTGCATGATCGATTTTGCGTGAGGAAAAAAGTACGGTGCGGTCTGTTTATGTCCTTGCTAACTGTCTATTGTTTCTATCCCTCTATCTAATATGGAGTTGCATTTCCACCAGCATCTATAACTGCTTGCAGGCGAGTAGGCATGCTTCTAATTAATGCCTCTAAGCGCTCTTCTCCAATGCTTTCCCAAGCATCCTTCATAACCGCTTCCAGAGTCTTGATATCGCTAACTCTACCCCATATCTCACCCAGCTCTGTCTCCATATCTTCCCAGAGTGCTTTAATAAGATTAAGATCTGGTGACTGTGCTGGCTACATGATTACATCCATCTCATTGAGATTTCGATTAATTGTGGCGTATTTTTTATGCCCAGGTATACCATCCTCCACCACCACTGCCTATCCGTATTCCTCACAATATTTGTGCCATAGCGGAACTAGATACGGCTCCATAACCTCCTTGACATAAGTTGCTGAGTCCAATTTCGCTTTTCCAGGAATGGAAATTAGATCAGACTTTAGGGTACCGCAAAATCCCCTCCAAACCATCTTGCTTTGACGGCCTGATTTAAATGTTTCATCCACACAGTCGGGATGGTACTCCTCCTCAGGTTTTCGAATTACCCATGGTTGATGGCCAAAATCAGCTGTAGAAAAAGAAGATTCGTCGGTCCAAAGTACTCGTTTCCACTCCTCGTAGGTCCAGTTTAGATGTGCACGGCACCAGGCAATACGGATTGGTTTATTATTCTCGCTGATGTTGAATTTTATCCGAGGAATCTGCTTGTGATAGCCTATTGACTCCTTCACATTTTTTATAGTACGTGGAGAACAAGCATATCCCATCTCTAGAACGATAGCATCCCAAGAAAGCCGCCGAGTTTTTGAGTCCCGTGTAACAAAGTTGACCAATCGTTGTTTCTCAGCATCATTAAAAATAGGAAGCCGGCCCACACGTTTGCGATTTGAAGGGATACCATTGACTTTTGTTCGCTGGTAGATCTACTTGTAATTAATTACCGCTCCTTTACTGGCAACGGCACTGGGTTTTTTACCTTCTGAACTGTCCTTCTGTCAATATATAATCTCCTTTCTATCTCTGTCCAGGTCATCCTTGCATCGTCACGCAAGGTAATAATCTTTATTCGTTCGTCACGAGTCGTTTCGCGGTACCTGTTACGGGGATACTTATCGATAAGTATGGCCACCTACTCCTTAGAAGTCATATGTATCTTGAAGATAGTCTTCGGAGTTGTCACAATCGGACTGTACTTCGTAGTCCTCCACCGGAAGATTGTGATATTTGGAAGGGAGTTCACGGGTGTAAAACCAGTGGAAATATTCGTACTCAATATCGTACGTTTGAATAAAAATAATCGTAATACGGAAGTCGTATGGAGTAATGGCTCGTTCGTAAAGGGCGTTAGCGTACAGGACAATCGAATCAAGATCTCGAAAGTTCATAAGTATATTTGTAAAAGGTGAATATTCTTGAAGTAGAAAACAACAATAATATTTTAGTGTCTTGTCCGCTGGTGTGTTCTGACTGTGGATCACTGCTAGAGCTTGATATTTTACTTTGCGGGTGCAAAGGCGGTTCTTTTATAGAGCGAGTTACTCGGATACTCTCTATAACTTCAACGTTTGTACTAAGATAGCTATGGCCTCCGATCGTTAGGCTGATTACTCGATCTCGGTAGATTGCGCTACTTTTCCGTTTAACATTCGGCACTTTCTAAAGTGCGAGGCATCCCTGTAGATTATCCTCATGCTGCCAGGTTTTGCCACGTAGCCTTTCGGCCCGTTTGCTTTTCTTCCGGTCTGTATGCTTACGCAGAAAACAGGTTTCAGCATCGACTGCTGACGCGTTCATCGAACCATCACTTCCTCTTAGATCTCTCGACTCAATGTTAAATCGGATAGTGGGTTGCAGGGATATGTTTACCCTCATAGACTTGCGTCGGCGACCAGCCGCTGCTATGCCACGTATCGCACCTCCCATCTCGCTGGCTTTTACTCCCATTTCAGGGCTACAGCTTATGTCGGACCAGACCACCTGCGATCTGCCGTTACTCGGGAAGTCGACCCATACACAAGTTCTCAACAGGTAGATTGAACTACCGGGGCGCAGTTAATATATGGAGTCCCTAGACTGTATAGTTATCCCCATAGTAAAGTCCCACTTCTCGAACTCTGACGTATGCCTGCCGGAGAGTGTAGAGGCGTACCCCGCTGTAGCCGGCTGTCCCATATTGCTGATAAGGTAAAGTAATTCTGGCCGAAACTATCATGCACGGCTGACCCGAGAGTCCCCGCAATGGTGTGATAGTGCGTTGACAACTCATGACGTCTCTAACTATCGGGGGCCTAGGCGTATAGTAGCATACCACCCTAAGTGTTCGAGACTGATGTCTTCACCAGCTAAATGTCGTGACTATTGATGTTCGATCGAGAAGGTGCATTGTCCACGCACGGGTTAATCATTCCGCTTTGCCAGGGCTCGGTATTGAATATGCTCGTATGTCACATAGGACTTCGTCGCTCAAAGGATGGGATAGCTGCGGGTGTAACATTGATCAACCATAGAGACAGGTAGCCGAACGCAGATTACCATGGACATCCTCCATACCTCATGCACCTGCTAAGGGAAAACCCCTAACAGTACCTACCTCTCTGGCTCTGGTGACCTCAACAGAATCTCCATCATAAAAAGTGTTCAAACAATAGATACCACTCAAACAGCATGTCATAATAATCATAACTGTGGGTATCATAAAAAAATAAATATCATCGTAACATAATAATGACCTCCGCCTAACTCAGGGCGGTATGAGTTTAACAAACGAAATTCATAATTTCCGTCTCTTTCGTGCCTTTAATTTTAACGTCGGCTTCCATCATTTATCTTTCTCCATCACTGAATTTTTGTAGTATTACTCGGTAATGAGATCAGGTGCGATATCGTTAAGATGTTCAAACGATTCCCAAGTATTTTCATCATGTGAGTATCCAGCCCACTTGACCAGGAAGACATGCTTGCGGTGATCGTTGTCTGTAGGTCCGCTGGCGACAATTGACTCAGGTGTCCAGCCACCGTCATCTGCTTCGATTGGCAGTACCTCCCTCTCTGAGGCATTGCCCCGATATGGCTCTAGGAGAGCTACGTGAAAGGCCGGGTGTATCTTCCACGTCGAAGAGAGTTCGAGCTTGCACCATCTTTTGTTGCCTCCGACCTTAGATATCTTGAACGGTCCGTACATCCTATCATCGAGCTTGCGACATTGTCGTTTCGTTCGTATATTACGTCCGTCAAGCATAACCAGGTCTCCAACCTTGTACTGAGGAGGTGAACGTCTCTTTCGATGGTAATACTTGCTCATTCTATCCTTGGAAACCTCGAGCTGTTCTTCCAACCATCTGTAGACTTCGACCATGTAGTGCGCATACAGTTCCGAATCAGGATTGCAAAATTGAACCTCTGTCGGCCAATTCGTACGAGCCTCGTAACCATAATTGGCGTAAAATGGTGTGATTTTTGTTGCCGCATGTTTCGAATTATTGTAAGCGTATTCTGCCATGGGTAGCATTTCGCTCCAGTTAGACTGTTCGTAGTTGCAGTATGTGCCTAAGAAGTGTTCTATGGTCTGATTAACGCGTTCGGTTTGCCCGTCCGATTGTGGGTGGAAAGCCGTGGACATGGAACGCTTGATTCCCAGGAATTGATATAAATCGGCGAGGAAATATCCCGTAACGACCGCATCGCGATCCGATACTATATCGAGTGGCATACCGTGATATTTCCAAACGTTGTCGAGGAATAACTTTGCAACCGTCGACGATTCTCGTTTGTCGATAGGAATAAAGTGGGCCATTTTCGTAAACCTATCGACTACTACCATGATATTCCTGTTGCCGTTGGATTCCGGTAAGTCGGTAATAAAATCGACCGAGATATAAGTCCAAGGTGATGAGGGTAGTTCGAGTGGGTGAAGTAAACCGTGTTTGGCGTGTCTTGGTGTCTTGGTCCGTTGACATGAGTCGCATTTGTTGCAGTATTCCCATACGTCATCTTCGAGTTTAGGCCAATAATAATTCCTCGTGATAAGTTCCAGGGTGCGTTCACGACCGAAGTGTCCGGCGATGCGTGAGTCGTATTCCTGGTGAAGGACCTCCTTCCGAAAACCCTCAGGTACATATAACCTTCCTTTCCAACACAACATTCCATCTTCATCAACCATAAACCTTTTATCCACATTCTGATCCTTTTCCTGTACCTTCCGTAGTATCTTTCGATACTCCTCGTCCTGACCAATTTCCTTCTGAAATCTTTCTTTAACTGATCCTACCAATTGATTAACCAAAAATCCTGCCAAAGAAATTTCTTCCCAATCTTCGTTGTCCAAATCCATCGCTCCAACCTCTAACCAATATTCTGGTCCTAACAAGGTTGCCGAAGTTGTACCTCCCTCTCTTAGGGCGAACTCCGGGCACCTTGATAACGCGTCGGCTTTTCCATTAGCCGTTCCTTTCCGATAAACAATCTTAAAATCATATTCCTGCAATACTTCTGCCCATCGTGCTTGTCTTCGATTGAGCTGTTGTGTTTCTTTGAAGTATTGGAGGTTCATGTGGTCGGAAAAGACTGTTGTTGTGTGTATTGCTCCTTGAAGGTAACATCTCCATGTTTTGAATGAATATACGATGGCGAGCATTTCCTTATCGTATATTTGGTAATTAAGTTTGGCAGGAGAAAACTTCTTCGATATGAATGCGACTGGATGTATTTTTCCGTCATCGAACTTCTGCGATAAAACCGCTCCCATCGCGAATTCTGATGCATCCATTTCGACCATAGCTGGTCTGTCATCGTCATAATGTCGGAGAATTGGGGTGTTTTCTGCCGCAAACAAAATGCAAATCTTGTAATAAGCTGCCTCAGCCGCTTCTCCGAACTTAAAATCTTTTCCGTCACCTTTGAGAGTGTCTGTAAGGACGTACGTCCTCGTATGGGTGTATACGTATAGACACGGTTGCAAACGGACAATAAGCAATATAGATCAATTGTACGGTATGTAGGTAAGATAATCGCTAGCATGCCAAAAGTACTTCGCGAGGTGATTATATATGAAGGGCGGTTACCCGGCCTCGGAAACCAAGTGCGCTTGAGAGCCAAGTGCACCTGGCACCGCCATTACATCATCCCCCTCTTTATCAGCAGACCTCCTGGGCTGCAGCATATATACATTAAGAAAGACAAGATAAGATGCATACGCCTTCATACGACTGCATAAGTCCCGCGACCGATCGGTGCCATCACGGCGGCCTCACGGCGAATCCGGTGCACGGGGAAACTCCACCTCCAGTGGCGATGGTAAAAACCCATGCCGACGCTATTTATACCAGGCCGAGATCCATACAAAACGAAGAGAAAGACAAGAGAAGAGAAGGAAACGTCCAATTGACCCTAGATCCTCCAAGTCCACCTCTGAACCGTAGTTTGCCTCTGAGCCGTAGTCCACCTCGGCGATGAACGTCGATTATGGCCGTGGCTTCCTTGGGTGCTCCCGATGGAACTCGTCGACTAGTTCTTGAGCATTCTCGAGGTTCTCTGCCGGCTCCCAACTCATGCGTAGGTAGTTGTAACCGGCCCACTGAACGAGATAGTAGAGCTTTCGGTAGCGTCGCTTGGAATCGAGGATTCGATCGACCTCCTACTCGTCCGTATCATCGACAATCGTCCGCTGCGGTTCCGATGGCGGCTGGCCGATGGCCGGTATCGAGTACTTATCAAGTAGGGAGACGTGAAACACGTTGTGAATACGCATCGTCTTTGGCAAGTCTAATTTGTAAGCATTCTTGTTGATGACTTTACTCACCGTGTATGGTCCCACGTGCTTGTAATCTAGCTTCTTTGACGTTTTCGCCGTCTTGATGTTCCGAGTCGAGAGCCAGACCTTATCCCCGACCTCGAACGTCATCTCTTTGCCGCCGGTGTACTTCGTCTGGTGGGCTTGGGCTTCCAGTAAGTTTTCCCGGAGTGTGCGGTGCATCTCTTCCAACCCGGCTGCCAAGGTATCTGCTTCAGTTTCCGACTTCAGGCGGGCTAAGCCTTTGGGTGCCTTGAACTGTATCGTCGGGTGGTAGTTGTAGTTGGCCCAGAAGGGGGTCATCCTTGTCAAAGCATGCACGGCGTTTTTGTACGTGAACTCGGCTAATGGTAGGAGCTCCACCCAGTTATCCTGCTCATAGTTGCAGAAGGCTCGGAGATACTGCTCAATCGTCTGATTATGCCGTTCCGTCTGGCCGTCTGTCTGCGGATGAAAAGCGGTCGACAGGCGGTGATCCATACTCATGTGACTGCAGACCCTGGCCCAGAACTGACTTGTGAATTGGGTGCCCCGATCGGTGATGATGTTGACGGGGATACCGCGTTTGCAGATCACGTGCTCGAAGAAGAGCCTGGCCAGCTCTGGTAAGTCGACATCCTTTCTGCAGGGCAGGTAGATCGCCATCTTGGTCAGTCGATCGACGATGACTAGGATCCCCGTGTATTCAGACGCGGTCGATTCTGGCAGGTCTGTGACGAAGTCCATGGTGATGGCTTCCCAGGGTCGTGATGGTGGTGGCAGTGGCATGTTGATTCCATGGCGGGCATGCCGCGGGGCCTTGATTCGATGACATACTTCGCAGCCGCTGACAAACTTCCTTATGTGCGCGTCCATTGAGGGCCAGAAGAAATCCCTAGAGACTAGCTCAGCAGTTTTAAGAGCTCCAAAGTGACCGGATTCGGGGTTGTCATAGAAGAGACTTATCACTTTGCCGCGGAGAACATCGTCTGAAGGGACATATATCCTCCCCTCGTAGGTCAGAGCTCCATCGATGACCCTCCATTGATTCTCGTCGGCTTCGGTTTCGGCTTCGGCTGTGGCCATTGGGTTATCGACTAGCTTACCTGAGATGTCTTCCGCCAATGGGTCAGTAGCCTGAACCTTCTTTATCGCCGGTAGGAGGTCATCGTAGGGTTCGACAACAGGTGTAGTCAGGGTTGCCAAGAGTCGGCCAATGGGCTTCTCATAGCCTTGCTCGTAGTCGGGCCGTCTAGACGGGCCATCGGCAGGGTTTTTGGCGCCTTCCAAGTGTTTGATGCTAAAGTCGTACGCCGAGAGGATTTTCGACCACCTAGCTTGTTGCCATGAGAGCACTTTGGAAGTTTGGAAATACTCAAGGTTCTTGTGGTCACACCGCACCAGCACTTTGTGACGTGCGCCCTCAAGATAGTGGCGCCATTGCTTGAAGGTTTCGACGATGGCGAGGAGTTTCCGATCGTACGTGTCGTAGTTCTGCTCAGCCGGAGAGCATTTCCGAGAGTAGAAATTGACTGGCCGAAGGGTTTCGAAGCCATCATACGGGTTCAGGATGCCTGCAATCGCGAAGCTGCTCGCGTCCATCTGGAGGATGATCGGCTTGGCCGGGTCGAAGTGCTGCAAGATCGGTGCTGCGGTAAAGGCCTTTTTGAGTTTCCGAAAAGCCAGCTTGGCTTCTCGAGTCCATTCCCATTTCGACCTGATCGGCTGCGATCGATTTGATGGTTGTTTCGACTTACTGCTCTTGCTCTGCTCATTGGATTTTAGTAATTCCGTGAGCGGGAAGGTCACCTTGGCATATTTTCGGATGAACCTCCGGTAGAAGTTCGTGAACCGGAGGAGGACTTGGATGTCCCGTACCGACTTGGGAGTTGGCCAATCCTCGATCGTCACGATCCGATCCGTTTCCATGCTGACACCATCGGCAGAGATGACGAAGCTGAGGAAGCCGACCTCCGAGACTCCGAATTGGTACTTCTCTGCTTTGCAATAGAGGCCGAACTCCTGCAGTCGTTGTAGTACCTTCCGCATGTGCTCTTCGTGCTCCTTCTCATCGGTGGAGTAGATAAGGATATCATCGAGGTAACACACAGCAAAGTCGTCGATGTAAGACCGCAGGCAATCATCGATGTAAGACTGAAAAGTAGCCGGCGCGTTCGTCAGGCTGAATGGCATGACCTTGTACTCAAACTGACCGTATCGGGTTCGGAAAGCCATCTTGTACTCGTCACCTTCCTTAATGCGAATGAGATGATAGGCTCCTCGAAGGTCGAGTTTCGTAAAGATCCTGGCGCTGCCCACACGGTCAAGCATCTCTGAGATCAGTGGGAGAGGGTACCGGTTCTGAACCGTCGCCTTATTGAGCGCACGGTAGTCCACACAAAGTCTTAATCCTCCATCCTACTTTTTGGCAAAAAGTATCGGTGCTGCCGCCGGCAAGGATGACCGCTGGATAAACCCATTTGCTAGGTTCGTCTCGATGTAAGCCTTCAGAGTCTTTAACTCGACCTCTGACAGGTTATATATGCGCCCATATGGTAACCAAAAACCAGGCTCCAGATCGATCGCATGGTCAATTGACCGGTGCGGTGGCAGCGTCTCTGCCTTGGCCTTGCTAAAGACCTCCACGAATTCCTGATACTTGGCGAGGATATGGCCGCCGTCGTCTGTAAGCACCATTTCAAGTGCCGAAGCTCCATCTATACTCGTTAGCTGTGTGTTTTCAACTTCGTCTGATGGAGGGTAGGAATTCCCGGGAGTAGCGGTACCAGCCGGCCCGTCACAATGGAGCATGACCGTGCCGTGCCTCCTCCCTTCGTGACTCGGCGAGCCGGTAGCAGTCATTCAAGCTCCGCATTGTTGGTAACTCTTCTGCCGCAACTACCGCCGCTGCTCCTGCTCGCTCGTCCAGCTCCAGGTGCTCCTCTCACCTTTGGTGATGCCTTCCATGGAAGCTCCCAGCAACCCTGTGCAATCGCCAATACGTATGGCGAATGCCGCGAGAATCTCGTCGCTAGCTAAGAGACTCTCGAATGCGGTGGCTCCAAGCAGATGTATGTCTGGAACCCCGCCCTCCTCAGATGCCTGTGGAGAGTTCGGTGTCACATTGACGGTGGCTGCCGGTGTATTCGGCGTCACATTGACGGTGACCGCCGGTGTATTTGCATCGCCACTTGGGGTCCGCAGAGATAGAAGTCGACCGGATGTCCAGTCGACCTCAGAGTTCCTAGCCTTGAATCAAGGTAAGCCTAGAACCAGGTCATATGCCATGGGCACGACCAGCACCTCCGGTTCGTCAACCGGAGTTAAGTGCTCAAAATACTGAACCGAGATGGTTGCCTTTCGACTCTACTTCGCAGACATCATTAATTGGCCGTTGAGACCCTGCGTAGCTGTGAATGCCGGTTCATGTTGTAGACCGAGTCGTCTGAGCAGCCTCGGGGACATAAAGATGCTCGTAGTACCACAGTCGATTAGAGCCCGAATGCACTGAATCTCACCGTGTCGATCTCGTACGAGTACTTCGTGAACAATGTGAGACGAATCCGGCTTCTCTGTACCACATAAGTATTGACTTGAAAAGAGAGCCCGGGGGGGCTCAAGGATAACTCTCGATTTGAGAGCGATTCGGTGGGGCTGGATCTCATCTATCGTCGCCAACAACGATCCCATTCCCAACCTCTCTAGCCCTAACTCCTCTTCGTCCAGCCTCTCCCGCTGGGCTAGGTGTCGGGAGAGGTATGCGAGTTTTTTGACTGTTGAGTGTCGAATGACTTTTGGCGTTTCACTTGGTGGTGCCTGCCGCCGCCGCTGCCGCTGCTGCTGCCGCCACGGCTTCCGCCATGGTTGGAGCTCGATTCGGGTGCACGAGCAGCGCTGTAAGTTGGGCACTGGAGGTGTTTATGGCTTTTGCTTCCACACCGCGTGCACTGCTTGTTAGCTCTTCTGCTATCAAAGACCTCCTTTGAGACCCATGGAGCTGGGGTCAATTTGCCAGGAGTGCCACCGGACCTGCCGTTGGTCGACTTTTCGGTCGTCGGTTCGGAGATAGATGGTTGGGAACTTCATTTCCCGCCTTTTTGGGACGATTCCGGCTGCTTTTGCTGTTGCTGCTGTTGTCCGCCTGGCCCCTTATCGGTGTGTATGCCCTCTGAGGCTGCAGCCTTGGCGAAAAGTTCCTCGATTGTCTCGAACCTTCCACAAGCGGGGGTTATCGGCCCGACCTTGTGTTTGAGTGCGTGTCGGAGACCTGCCCAGGCCATGTCGTAGAGCATCTGCTCGCTCTTTTGTATGGTCCATCTGGCCTGCCTCCAATTAGCTTTCACACAGTTTGTGTAGGCTCTAACCGGCTCATTAGGCAATTGTATGTATTTATCCATCACCTTCATCACCGCTTTCCCGCGGCGATCCTTGTCTCCGTATATCCGAGTGATCTCTTGTGCGGAGAGGTCGAACTCCTCCAAGCAGGGGTCAGAATCCACGTGTAGGTCACTGGCCCATTCGGAAGGGTCCGTCATCGCCGTCTGATGCTGCGTCAGATCCGGATAGTTGCTCCAGCAGTCAAGGAGTGAGACCGCGTATTTGACTTGATCGCGCCCGCCACGTGGGAACAGGTGTTTGTGTGAGTCGAAATTGGAGCATAACGCATGGATAAACTTGTCTAACTCCTTGGCTCCGCCGCAGTATCGTACAGGGTCGACCATGGTGAAGATTGCGGGTTTCTCTCGCGTCGTGGCTTCGCGTTCGGCGCGTTCGGCGGCCAATTTCTCTCGTTCGAGAGCCAATCGTTCTCGCTCGGCCTTTAACCATACGGCCTGCTGTTCGAACATCGTCTTTAGCATCCTGTTTTGGGCCGACATTTCGCTAAGATCCTCGTCGGTGATCATGGATCTGAAGCCGTCATCGCGGTCGTCGCCGTGACCTACGTCTTCGTCGTCGACCTCGTCGTTGACTTCATCTTCGTCGCCCACGTCGTTGATCCCGACGTCTGATAAGGCCGTCGGAGCGGTCCTGGACCTGGTGATCCGACGTGTTTGGTTCTCAGACGCAGAGGTTGCGGCCTGCAAGAATTCCTCGTCGTCGCGACTATCAGTGATGCGCAATTGAGTTCTAGATGACTTCTTTGGGGGCATTGGGGCTGCAATTGAATGAACTCGACAAATCTTCTGTTTGTGTACGTGTCGTGACGCGTCGAAAAAGTAAACAAATCACGAAACCCCGTGAGCAAAACGTATCTGGTGACTGAAAAGCGATTATAGGGTAAGGACGTACGTCCTCGTATGGGTGTATACGTGTAGATATGGTTTCAAACGGGAAATAAGCAATATAGATCAATTGTACGGTATGTAGGTAAGATAATCGCTAGCGTGCCAAAAGCACTTCGCGAGGTGATTATATATGAAGGGCGGTTACCCAGCCTCGGCAACCAAGTGCGCTTGAGAGCCAAGTGCACCTGGCACTGCCATTACAGTGTCTGTTATCGGTGCGACGATACTGGCAAATCCCTTGATGAATTGCCGATAAAAGTTCCATAAGCCCATAATAACTTGGACTTCTTTTTGAGTTTTGGGCATAGGCTATTTTGTAATAGCTTCGCTTCAACTTGGTGCCATCTTGAGTCCTTCACCATTGATGAGAAATCTGAGGAACTCGACCTCTTGTTTGTCGAATTCGTATTTGTCAATTTCCACCACGAGGTTACTATCTTGTAGGACTTGAAGTATCTTGCCTACATATTCGTGGTGTTCCTCGCGAGTTCCCTTGGTGGCGATAAGGACGTCATCGATATACACAACCGTAATGTCGTTTTGTCCTCCTAAAAATGGTTGAAGAATACCGTTCATCCAGCGTTGGAATGTAGCTGGTGCATTGGTGAGTCCGAACGGCATAACTGTATATTCATATGATCCGAACATTGTTCTGAAGGCCATTTTCCATTCGTGTCCCTTGGCCATTCGAATTAAATAATATCCTGACTTCATATCTAACTTTGTAACCCATGTTGCTCCCTTCATTCGACTTTGTAATTCGTCCATTAAAGGTAAAGCCGTCTTGTCTTTGATAGTCAGATCGTTAAGTCTTCGATAGTCGACACAAAGACGTAGGCCTCGTCCATTCGGTTTGGGCACAAACAGGATTGGAGCTCCCGCTTGTCCCTTGAACGGTTGTATTTTTTCTTCTCTTATCATTTTGTCGATATATTCCTTGAGCAACCTTTCTTCTTTCCGAGAGAGTTGATATATTGGTCCCACTTTTACCTGACCGTTGGATACTTTGAGGTGAACTTCGTGATCGTGTGGGCCATGAAGAGGTAGCTTTTCAGCTTCGTGAGGGTCGAACAGTAACATCCACTTATGGTACTGTTCAGGTAACTC
The DNA here is from genome assembly GCA_014904905.1 of Wilcoxina mikolae CBS 423.85. Classification (NCBI taxonomy): domain Eukaryota; kingdom Fungi; phylum Ascomycota; class Pezizomycetes; order Pezizales; family Pyronemataceae; genus Wilcoxina; species Wilcoxina mikolae. Next base: position 1,173,248 of record MU122094.1, read on the forward strand.
TTTCGCCAGTATGCTTGTCGCTGCGAAGCATAAGGTACCGATGTTGATTGCATCTTTGTGTGTGGCGATGCGATCATCGTAGGTAATCGTCCAATTTGTGTGAAGAAGTCCGTGATTATAACATTTCTGTTCACATTCCGTAAAATGCAAATATCCATATGTAGCGCCCTGTTCCTTGTGTTGTTTCAGATACCATGCAGGTATTAGAACGTCATAGTCAGGATGCATCGGCACTACCTCGAAAGTTTCGAGAGTGCGATGGTTTCCAAAAGCTAAACCAAGGGGTATAGAATAAACATTTGGTAAACCAACTGACTTACCGCTAAAGTCTTTTGTGTTAATGTTCTTCCTTCTTCTTACCACTGGTATCTTAAACACCTTCGCACATTGAGGCGATATGGTGAAAGATGTCGAACCCAAATCCAGCATGGCTCGGACCGGAAACTGCTGTATCTTTCCATCGCTGTCCGTGTGGTCCACAAAGAACCGGTATACGGGTCGTTCGCCGATTCTGGTTTTCGGGATCTTGTGTATATGTTTCGTTTCGTAGTAAACGAAATCGTCGGAGGTGTTTTGTTTCTTTGTTGTTGGTTCCTCTTCCGAGGGGGAGTGCTTTCATTTGATAGCCATCCTTTCGACAATGGTTCGGCCACAACGGATCGTTGAGGGTAGTGACGTTCTACTACTCGTAATTGGGTTCTTCGTTGAGAAGTTCTTCAAACAACACTGGTTTTTCTTCTAGGGAGTTGTCTTCTGGATAGTGCTCCTCGACCTCGTAAACTGTAGGTAATGTGTCGAGTGCTCTTCCGATTGTTGTGTGGGTACCTCCGCAGTTGTGTTCGCAGTAGCAAGTATACCACTCCTCACAATCAATGTGTATTCCCTTGTACTTGGTCCAAGAATCTCCAAACACCGGCTCGTCAATAGCGAGACCTCCCCCGTGTCGAACCGCTTCCGTCAAGTACAAATTCTAAGGGTATGGCCTGTCAGGTTGATCCCAGAAAAATGACTCAAGTGGTTCTTCTGGTTCGTTGAGTATGGCGTCGATGCTTGCGAAAACCTTGAGTGGTTCTGGTTCTGCGAGTAAACAAGGTGTTCCTGCTAAATCGAAGAAGTTGATACGTCCGTGATTGTTTGTATCGTATGGTATCATTGTTGTAAGTTCTTTCTGGGGGTGTTGGTGTCGCGGTACTACTGCCAGCAGTTTCATCCCTACCGGAATCCTCATGGTACCGACCGGATTGTAAAAATAATAAAGGCTTTCTTCCGCCTAATCAAAATCCTTCACTCCTTCTTGATACTTACCATTAATCCGAGCTTTCCTGTTGCTCCCACCAATTATCGGCACAATCTGAGTCCTCTTGTCCTTCACTATCCACGGATTCCGAACCGGATGGTATTTCTCCATCTGAAGTTTCCTCAGCTTCATCTGCATCTCCGACCACATAATCATCTCCTTCATCACCCAACTGGTCGTATGCCCCGACCTTCATCTTTTGATATGCTTTCGGGTGGCCGAAATCAGTGGTTCCTTTTGACAACTTAATGTTCCGAATGCATTGCATGGTGTTGTGATTGCCTTTCCTATCGGCAGGCCATGCGCAGCGTTGACATTCTTTTGCTGTTCTTCGTCGTGCCAGTTCTCCATTGTCGATTCCCTCCGTTAGCTGGCGAAACGTTTTCCCATCTGAATTAACAAAAGGGTTTGGTTTAGACGATCCCCTGGTATCGGTTCGTCGTTGCATACCCTTCTGTTCAAAACGTTGCCGTTGTCGTTGGAATCCGGAGCCAAGACCCCTGGGCTTTTGGATCTTTCCTCGGTCTTTGTTGATTCGGCCGGACGTACTATCCGTGCTTCATGATTTCCCCATAAATCCGAAGTTCTTTTCCGTCGCTTGCCAAACTTCAACATTCTTTCCGGCGTTGATTATGATTTCGCGGAGCTCGTCGTCAGTCTTATCCGCCGGGTTGATAAGGCTGAGTTATTTGAAGACCTGAGATGGTATCTTACTCATGAGCATGGTTCGATAAGCTACTCCCGTGATCTTAGCTTTGGCGTTCAAGGTGTCAAACTCTGTGATCATGTCCTGAACGTTTCCGCTGTATTTGAGCTCCGTCATGGCTTTGTAAGCCATCTCCTGTTGGTGTTTGTTGTGGAAATGGGCGTTGATGGCGGATCTGTATATTGACCAACTCCGCATATGTTTTCCTGCTTGGGCCTCTGCTTCCCATTGCATATGCCAAGCCAGGGCGTGGTCTTCCAATCGTCCTCGCACATATTGGATCTTAAGACCTGGGCGAGTAAAAAGGTGAGGCTGATCACTGATAAAAGCCTCCATGCTCATCCACCACACATCAAAATCTTTCGACACCTTTCCCTTGAATTTGGCTGGGTCCGACAACTTGAGCCGTGAGTCTCGTTGTCTTTCTGGGCGCTGGGTATTGCTGTGTCCCCGTCTTCATTGTGATCCGTGTCCAGATACGTGTAAAGATCCTGGTGGTTGCGGTGGAGGCGGATCCGTTCCTTCTGGTGGAGGTACCTCTCCTGGTCCACCAGTTCCTGCTTCGGGAGGGGGTGCTTCTCCCAAACCGATATCTGTTCCTGAACCTCCACGGAGGCCGAAAATCTCCGCAACATTGGAGTCGTCAATAGGTGAAATACTCCTATTGCGTTCCCCAGTCTGTTGTTGCCATTGCGCGATTTGCTGCCTCCTATCTGGGTCAATTGGTGTGGATCCCGAAACCTTTGCCTTCTCAAAAGCCGAAGTGAGTCCGGTGTGGTCTTTCTGGAGCTTGTTGAATTTTGCTTCCAGAATTTCGATATCGGTCCACGTGGGCATTTCCTCCTTCAGTGCCTTTTCGATATTGTTTACCTTGTCTTGGTAAATCTTAAATGATGTTGACCAAGCTAACACTCTCGAGGTTAGCATTCTGACTTGGCCCTCACACCATTCAATCCTTCCTCACAAAATTCCAAATTCCTCCGAGGCTTCCTTAACCACCCAATCATTCTGTAGTTGGAGTCCACTCATCCCTGTCCTCGTTTCCTTCAATACTGCGTTCAGTATCTGTATTTGTTCTTCGTGTCCTTCTAGGATTTGTTGTCCTAGAGCTCTGTCTGTTTCCACCTATTGACTGAAGAGCTGACACCCGAGCTGAACGTCTTCGAATTCCTCCTCGATTGCCTCCTTCTCGCTGTTGCATGCCTCTATTAGGCGTTGCATTTCTTGATCCAACCGACTGATATGAATCTGTGTTGAGTCGGTCATTTCCGTATCCTCGTTCTCCGACAACTGTGGCCTGGAATCCAAGTACTGCCTCCTCGATTGCTCGTACTGATCGTGGAGTCTCTTGGCCCATCCTGGTAAGGGCTTCGAGGGCTGTTTGGATTTGGCGACTCCAGATGACGTTGGTGCCAATCGGCCCGCTCTGAAGGTCAGTCGGCATCCGTGACTGGCCATTGTGCAGTTGGCGGGATGGAAATGTGAATGGTCCTCTGGGTTGATCCGATAATCTAGGTCGAATTCTCAAGAAGAAGATGCAGGCGATACAGCTTCCGTTGCAGCCTTGCGTACAGTGCTCTGCACAAAAATGTTGTAGTGTAGGTCCCTCTGGATGACCTGTGAATGTTATGCCGCAGCAGCCTCTGTTGTCGCAAACGATGCAATTTGTAGTCATAAACACTTTTTGGACTTGTCCAAAGTATTATACTGTTATGGGGATACTTATCGATAAGTATGGCCGCCTACTCCTTAGAAGTCGTATGTATCTTGAAGATAGTCTTCAGAGTCATCGCAATCGAACTGAACTTCGTAGTCCTCGACCGGAAGATTGTGATATTCGGAAGGGACTTCACGGGTATAAAACCAGTGGAAATATTCGTACTCAATATCGTACGTTTGAATAAAAATACTCGCAATACGGAAGTCGTATGGAGTAATGGCTCATTCATAAAG
>MU122094.1:1187724-1225925 GCA_014904905.1 Wilcoxina mikolae CBS 423.85
CTAGCAGCAATCCACAGTCAGAACACACCAGCGAACAAGAATCTAAAATATTATTAAGTTTTCTACTTTAAGAATATATGTCTTTACATTTTCGAGACCTTGACTCTATTGTTCTTTACGCACACGCCCTTTGTGAGCGAGCAGTCACTCCTCACGATTTCTGGTACGCACGTGGGTTCATTGCTCACTACGACATCGCCTTTGAATATTGTCACTGGTTCTATACCGGTGAACTTCCCTCAGCCTATTACCTTACCTCGTCTGAGGACGAGGACGAGGAAGAGTCTTTCTCTGAGCTCTTGCACGACGAAAACGATTTTCAGGACACCTACGATTTCTGAAAGGTAGGCGGCCATACTTACGACGGTACTTCAGTCATAAGTATCCCCGTAACAGAGAGTCCCCGCAATGGCGTGATAGTGCGTTGACAACTCATGACGTCTCTAACTATCGGGGGCCTAGGCGTATAGTAGCATACCACCCTAAGTGTTCGAGACTGATGTCTTCGCCAGCTAAGTGTCGTGACTATCGCTGTTCGATCGAGAAGGTGCATTGCCCACGTGCGGGTTAATCATTCCGCTTTGCCAGGGCTCGGTATTAGATATGCTCGTATGTCGCGTAGGACTTCGTCACTCAAAGGATGGGATAGCTGCAGGTGTAACATCGACCAACCATAGAGACAGGTGGCCGAACACAGATTACCATGGACATCCTCCGTATCTCATGCACCTGCTAAGGGAAAACCCCTAATAGTACCTGACACCCATAGCTGGCTGATCTTGTCGGGTACCTTTGAACTTCATTTTTCATTCGACTTCAGTGTCACTGTTCGGTGTGTGGGTGGGTGGCCACGGTAGCAACAAGAGTACAGAAACCCAATGATTCGGCCGACAACACTGTACTATCGCTTCCACCTATCAATCTGACCGCGCCCGACATACCCTTACATCCAAGTACACTTGTTGACTCAATAATATTCGCAAGGCTTGATCCAGCTAGATGCTAGTGCAGCCTAGTTTTGGAGATACAACCAAGCTTGTGGTGAGTAATGCGAAAGCAGAAACTTCACTGTACGAAAATCTCTTGCCGACCATACGAAGCGGGCAGTCATAATCCTACGATTCGCAGTTGTATGTGGGAAGACTAGTGTTGGCAACGAACCGCCCGGGGTTCGTACAATTGACGAACCGATTTGGTCCGCGCGAACCGGATCCTTGCCAAGCCTTTCGCCTCAAACCCCACCATTTCGACCTACAACTGCGAACAAAAATAAGTAAGCGAGTTCTTGTCCGATCCGCTCGATTTTTAGTGCATCTTGTAGCTAACCTCTCCTGCTACAAGATGCGTTAACAATCCACCCGATCGGACAAGAACTCGCTTACCGATTATCGTTCGAAGATAGATGGTTCGCGAACTGGTTTGTGACAAACCTCGGAACTTCGTCCGAACCTCGGATCGGATCCTTGTCGAACCCCGCCTTTGTTCGATCCGCGACGAACCGGTCCGCTTCGTTGCCAACACTAGGGAAGACCAAATTTCAGCTCAAATTCAGCGCACAGACCAGAAAACGATCTCTTGCATACCCAGATTTCATCCATGTTTTATGGCACCAGTAGATTCAGATCAGGGCTCGGGATGAAACAGATCTGTGTAAAATTGTAGAGCATCATAGATTCACTAAAATTACATCTTTTTATTCCCCACATACTGTACTACAGAATATCCGGATTATATAGCGATGCTGAATAAGAACCCTCGAATCCAGGGTGCCGGATATGTTCGAAGTGTAGGACTGAGACTGCCGACTCCATAACCAATTTAACACCATACCTACCTGTTGTGTGTGAACCTTATGTGTTAGTTCTCCAAGTACAGTAACGGGACAAAGGTTTTCGTTAATTGGCAACTTTGAACCCACAAGGCCCCAAATCACCACTTTTACATCAGCAAAATAGTGTACAACCTGAAGTCTAAAAATTTTGTCCCTTGGTGAAGTTATTCAAATTCACTCGATCTTCCACATCCTAAGAGCCAGAACCCTCAAAAAAAAATGCTCATTGTGTGGTGTTGAAATATGTAAAGTACTTTGTATATCTAAGCTCAGGTTGTATGGAGTTTGTATGTGGGCTTGGCATGGCAATGGCAAATGCTCACATACACAGTAAACAGCAACATGCACCTCCACCACAAATCAATATTTGAAGTTAGAGATACTTGCATTGCATTATCTATGGACTTATACAGCTATCCAGAAGTTCAAATAATTTTTTTCCAGCTTGTGGTGGTGCAAATATATCACCCTAAATGTCACCAGTTTTGCAGCAAAATCGCGATTCGCGAAAACTTTTGTCCTAGTACTGTATGTCCTTTTGGGGACAGCTAGTCGGCGGCTCTTTTGTCGTAACTTTAAAGAGCCTCATTCTGAGTGCGGGTATACGTTTTGATCGCACCACCAGCACACCAGGTGCAGGAAGCCTTGCTTGCCTAGACATCAACAGCCCACCTCAGGTTGAGAGAATAAGTAATTTTGAGCCTCAGGTTGTTTGGCAAGCCATTCATGTTTGACGTCGAATGGGAAAAGGTATATCGAATCAACGATGTGCACGCGTGAAGACAGAACTAGTGAAGATTCTTTTTGTAGTCCGACGTCTAGTGCCTAACTAAATATCCTGCTATAGCATCATAGTGACCTTAATCAAATCGCAATACACCCCCATCAACAGAGTAAAAACTATGATTACCTACACCAAGCAATCGGAAACCTTTTCAAACAAACATGAGCACGGATCCTAAGGACGAGGAATTTCTGGAGAGACATGACCGAAATCGGTACGGATCAAGAGCATTCATGGCTCCTGGTAATTTCGGCAGTACGGCTACAACCGAACAAAGACCCCAGCATGACTCTCGCGTTAGTTGCAATAACCACTTGGTTTAGCTCTCCCTCAAGTTGGCAAAGCTAAGAATGGGAAGGTAAACTGACTATTCTCGCGTAGCCCGGTTCGCAATATGACTGTTTGGCGGAATTCGGCCTAGAGTCAACCGCAGAAGTTTACATTAATGTCTGTTTGGATTTTGACTTCATGGAGGTATCGACTGATGTTGATGTAGGCTGGCTCTGATAGACCCCCCATAGCTGCCTGGATGAATTTCCCCAACGATTTCAGTCATGAGAGTAATTCTTCTGTTTTGTTTTCTCAAAATTCGAACATCGATTTCCATGATTTGAATAACGTAATGTTTGATCTGGAGGTCCAAACCCATCAAAAGTTGGGCATTATTGCGTCATGGTTGAATGCAGCTGGCCGTAGTTAGGATTTTCTGGGGCAACCCGCAGTTTGGTCATGGCCGTGACTATGAGACGATGAGGTCTCCTAGCTCCGGTTGGAGCGGTGGAGGCTCTGAGATACTTGATGCGTATCTTGAGGATCCGTGAGTTGCGACGGGACAGTCATCTGGAGAAGTATGAAGCTAAAGACTGTCAGCACTTTCGGCAACAGCTACCGAACGGTATATCCTTTGCATTCAGACTATAGAACCGGAATTCTCCATACCCTAACGGCCCTACGAGATGATGGTGACTCAGTCAACATCAATAGTCCCTGCCCACCCAGTAGTCCTTCCACGTGTTATGTTGTAGGGGTCAGTAGGATACCGAATAGTTAGTGTACTAAAGATATGTGTCCTCTAGGAAGACGAAAAGCGGTCCCCAAGTACAAGATGGAACCATCCTCAATGGAGTCGCAAACTCCCTCACAGGTCCACAGCGGTAATCATATCCATCAGTCTATATCTTTTATGTATAGGGATTAAGGTGAAGCTGATGTTGATTATAATCCAAACAGACCAGTCGCAAAATCCTGTGAATTTTGTGGTGGATTTTTCAAGGCATTGAGCAGACATGTACAAACGAAGCATCCAGAAACGCTTGACGCCCCCCCCGAGTCAGTTTGATTGTCCAGAGGCTGGTTGTAATAGGAATGGAAATGCGGGTTTTTCTCGTTCAGACAACATCATGCAGCATCGCCGCTTGGTGCATAAGCTGCAGGTTCCAAAAAAGAATCGTGGCAGTAGAAGGTGAATTGTTGGACTAGTGTAGTAAAAAGCGTCTGTCGAGAAGGATTGGTACATATTGGTGGGGTGGTATGAGACAAGCGTCTTGTTGAAAGGAGTTGGTAGAATTGAGGTCTGCGGGGTTTGTGGTGGACGGTGGGGTTCGTGGTGGACGCATCGAGCATGGCAAAATCGAGCATGCCGCAAATTGAAAAACAAAAAGTCTTCTCGTTGTTGGATCAGTCGTTATAACTTGTGGATTCGAACGCCAATGGGTGAATATGACCGTGTATGTGTATAATCGGATTGCTCTGATTATGGTGTTTGGGCGTTGTTTTAAATCATGACTGACAGTAGTTTGTAACGAAGTTCGATCCTTGAAGTCTGGTAGCCATCAGAAGAGAATTTAAAAACCTGTAATAGCATCGGAATATAGAAGAGAAACAGAAACTGGGCGGACCCAGGGCGACTTCGAATATATATCCATGATGTTGCAAGGCGGTGGAAGTTGAGGGGTTCTAGAGAGAGAGAACGTAGAAAAAGGTTGGTTTTGAAAAAAATATAAATAGAGGTTGACACAATGTAAGGCCTAGGGGACCTGGGTAAAAATGACTTTTCTCGTGCCAGCCTCTCCCCCGCTTAGCTCGTTCCTCGCACGCGGAAGTCGCGCGAATTTAAATTTGCCAAATCTGGGCATGAGAAAAAACAGTGCGTGGAGAAGTATAATGTATAGCAGCCTCAGGGCCCTTACCAAACGCTCCAAGCCTATTACAACAGTAGAAGCACAAGATTTTCTTGGCTTCTAGAGTAAACAATGTTATGGAGGGTGCTTGGGGACAGCTCACAGCAAGAATCCTGATTACATCCTATCAATTGAAATCAGCCTCAGGTGTGTTATTCTGGCACTGTTGTAACTGCTGCGATAATTATTTTGAGCATGCAAGGCGTCAAGGTGAATGAAACAGAAGGCTGTGAGGTGAGTTTCTTAGAGGCTTAGAAGAGGATGACAAGATGACAGCTGGCCATCTAGTCTTGCCGTCAAGAAAAAACAACCTCAGGTAAATTTTGCACTTTCCTGATGCGGATGATACTTTCCGATAGGTCAAACTCTAGTTGACACCAACAATTAATTGGTCAAGTTCGCAGGGCTAGGGTTTACGCCTACGTAATTTACAAGCGGATCGTCCGTTGACTAACAACAGCCAAAACAATGGGATTTGTCACTCCTTCAGAGTCAGAGCTCACAGCCACATCGCGCAGTGAGGCCATCAAAAGGTCATCATACGTAGCCTGGTTTATACCAATTTCAACCTGAACCAGCACTCTCAGTTTGAGGTGTGGTACGTGCAAGGCGCACTGCAGGATTGCGTTTAGTTGAGGGTGCTGAAGAAGGGCTTTTTGAAGTTCCATACCCTCTATCCCACGTAGCCAACTTCCAATTTACGAGGTATGGCGCCTCATTTTTGCTATATATTATACAAAATATGTAGGAATTGGAAAAAAAAATTGGCGAATAATCAGTTACCAGTTTAGGCAGTTTGTTTCTGTATGTGGCACTATCCTGAAAGTTATATGAGAGTATCAAACCAATAAGACATGCCAAGGCTCTATTTTGGTGGGATACGAAACAGTGCCTCACAATGCGCCCAAAAAAGCACACAGAATTGCAAAAACATCGGGTCAAAATTTTTTAATACATACAATGAGGTTGAAGTGTGTAGCTGAGTCTCCGTTAGAGAATGAGTGATTTGCTCCGCGCATCCCAGGCCTGACCTCCATTCGCTGCTTAACTTCGAACCAATGGCGAACTGACAGACATTTCCTAACGGGGCTTTAGTTGTATTTCACAGCGCAGCGAATCAATGTTATTGGTAGGTATACCCATTCCAGCAGGCTCCTGACTTGCGTTTCCTGTATTGACTACCAGTAAACCGACCCCGAAGATGCCCTCTGTTCCTCCCTGTCCATCGCAATAGTTCCTCCGCGTATCGCTATCAAGGATACAGCATATCTACAACCCAAAAGGATACGAGTGGTCAACCAATCCAGCCGGCGATCAACCCACATATTCGAGGACCAATTGGATACAAACTACTACATACTTGGCATAGGTCGGTCCGAGCCAATTTAGGAGATGCCAGACCGTAGAGTAGTCCAACCAAAACCTCATTCCTGTACGGCAGACAAGGTCGTATCTGGCATGCCAGCCTTGCCTCTTCGAAATATCGCCGCGCACCCCTTGCCACAGTGACGCTGACAAGCCTCTGAGCCTCTGGGCGAGTCTCTCGTCGGGAGGGGAATGGGGGGTGGATACTTAGGAGATCAAGGGAAAAAGCCCGGGATATCTCGCCTAGTCAGAAACACGATTCCGTCCTGTCTCGTCTCGAATCCCGGAACGAGTACCCAGGCCGACTCGTCTTGTGTGCACTGCCGAGATCTACTATGCCTACCAGTGGGCGTGCCCCAACAAATTCAACAGAATGCGCCTCCGAGACTTGCTATGGCACAGCTACAGGCCTAATTAACCACAACTGGCAGCGAGAGTCTGAGTGCCCTCCCCAAAATGGAGGGGGAATGGTTTTACGAACTTCAAGACCGGTGATGGGATTCACATCTTATCCTGAACTCAATTCAAACGGAAAGCGAGTAGGAGAACCGGTGGCACATCCGGAGGAATTCAACATATGGAACCATCTCCCCAGCAATCCTTGGATGAATCTGTACGTCTCATACTTCACGTAGACCTCCAGGCAGTGGCAAAAAGGCCCAGGTTACTAAAGCTCAACTTGAACTTGAAACCATGACAGCTTCAAATACTCCAATGGCCTCAATACTGCAATGGAGAATACTACGGGTGTCGCAGGTGGAACCCGCAGAGTCACTAGATCTCGGGCTAAGATCATGGGTCTCAATCTTCCTGATGCTATGGCTTGTCCTGATCCACCAAGTATCAAACGGAATGTTAACACTGGCTATACTCCGGTTGCAGTTACTCAGGACGTTATGGTGGTGATCGAATGTGGGGCGGGGTAGTGGAACAATGACCATCTCGCGGGAGGATCTGGGGAACGGTTCAGCAAGCTGCCCACGAAGATCTTGTGGGGGTGTATTATGAGAGACAAGAGGGTAAGAAGATTTGGAGAAAAGAAGAGTTCACAACCCAAGGTCATGCAAGAACAAGTCTCCGCTGCGGAGAAGTGTCGCGGTGCTAGAGAAATCGGTTGAGCGATCGACGGTGGAAAGAGATAGGGCGAATGACAGAATCATGAAACTAGTGGAGATTGAAACCTTGATCGAAAATCAAGAAGCAAAAATCGAGGAATTAAAGAAAAAAACATCGGGATTTGAATGGGTAGCTTCACGAAGATTGACGATTATGTTAAAAAGGAAGAGGAGAGACAACGAGTTCGTGCTGGATGGAGAACAGACAAACGGAGTTTGAAAGGGCGATGCCCAGCAGTTTGGTGTGCAGGAAAAGGCACATATTCAACACTGTACAACTTCGTCTTGATACTTTCCGTGATTCATACCTTCCATCACCCAACTATACTCTACACCCAAACCCCTCCCTGTATCTATTCCCACTCGTTAAAACAACATCTTCCCCCCTCTCCCCAGCCCACCCCACCGTATTCCCAACACAATATCCCACATACGCCCCCTCAAATCATCCGAGGCCACGCCTACCACTCCCAGACCCAAGAGCCTCTCCCCTTCCCTATACAGCGAGAAAACATCGGTACGCTACCCATCCAAGCACCCACACACGCACCCACCGCACCAAGAACCGCCTCATCAACCGTAACAACCTCCCTCAACCTCCCGCTATCAAAACCAGCGGGAAATAGGCCAGGCGCGGCGGTCAGCAAGTCTCATAGAAATGGCTGGTTACTGGCGCGCTGAAGAGGATTAGGAGAGGTCGCCGATGGTTAGGGAGAAGATGAGGCAAGAGAGGCGGTGTGTGCGTGAGTTCCCATGGTGAGGGAGGCGATGAAGGTGTGTTCCCATAGCGGCATTGAGGTGGAGGATAAAGAGGTGAGGTTGAAGTTGAAGTTGAGGCAAGGATGTGCGGCAGGGGTATGTCAAGCTAGCTTCTTTGGGTGTTAGTGGGGCTTTAAGAAACAATGTTTGAGGTTGCAATTGATGAAAACTGTTGATATGCTTCAATGCTGAAGTATTTGAGTATATATGGTATGTAATAAATTATTACAAATATTTTGAGAACATGAATTGGAATGTGCACTTGTTCTGTAGTATGATGCACTGCGGTTGCGCTCAGAAATTAAGGCCACCAGCGCGGGTTCCAACGGCTGACGACGACGACGGCAGCTCGACACTTCAACCCCACGACACCACGACCACCGCGGCGTCATGTTCCACCCCATAGCTGGACGTCTCCTCTCCAGGAGCACATTCCGCACCCTCACTACCTCCAGCCACCGGCCACTCCTGCGTTCACTCCCTCTCCCAAAACCCACCACCCTGGTCAAACACAATGCACGCACCTTCAGCGCACCTCGCAAGCCACCACCAACCCCGGCAACACCAAACTCAACCCCTCTCTCCCCCGCCGAATCCTCCCTCCGCGAACGCGTCTGGACCGCCGGTCAACTTAGCGACCTCAAGGCGCCACCGGCGATGTCATCCGTACCTCCCGTACTCACCCCCTCCTCCTCCTCCCAGCTAACATCGAAGGCGCAACGTCTCCTCCGCCCAACCCTATTCACCCTCCTCGTCGTCGGCGGCTCCCTCTACTACGCCTACACCTACACGACCCCTCGTCCTTCGGAACGCTGGTTCCCCACCGTCCCCCTTGCCTTCGCCACCGTTGCCGGGATCATCGGAATAAACCTTGCCGTCTTCGTAGCCTGGAAGATCCCACTCCCCATCACCTGGCGTGTTCTCAATAAATACTTCGTCAGCGTCCCCGCAATACCCTACAGCGCGAGCATGCTGGGCTCCGCGTTCTCGCACCAAACACTGACGCATCTGGGGTTGAACATGTTCGTGCTGTACTCTCTAGGTACATCACTATGTGAGCAGATAGGGTCGGGGCCGTTCCTGGGACTGTATGTAAGTGGGGCGGTTGTTAGTTCGTTAGCGAGTCTGGCGTGGAATGTGGTGAGGCAGAGGTTTGGGGTTGTTAGTTTAGGTGCGAGTGGGGCGATAAGTACAGTTGTGGGGGCGTATACGTATTTGAATCCTGATGCGGAGTTGTATATAATTTTTCTGCCGTTTATTGTGTTGAAGGCGAAGGTGGCGGTGGGGTTGATGGCTTGTTTGGAGACGTTGGGGATTATAAGAGGGTGGGCGGTGTTGGATCATGTTGCGCATTTGAGTGGACTGGCGTGGGGGGTGGCGGGGGGGTGGGCGTTGATGAAGGAGTATAAGAGGAGGTTGGAAAGGAGGAGGAAGGAGAAAAGAATAGGGTGGTGGTGAGTAGCTGGGGAAGTTTAGATTACGCTTTTGTATTTCTAGGGGTAAAAACGGCTGATACCTGAATATGTCTTGCCCTGAAAACCGGCAAACTTTTGTATTTACATCCAACGAATGTTGCATCGAACATCTATCTATGGCTATAGCACAATTCCCCCCAAGCCCGGCGTCTACTCCATCCCATCCAACAACGCAGGATCATCCAACACCATCCCCTTCCTCCCCACCACCTCCCTCAACAACTCCCACTCCTCCCCCTCCTCATCCCCCCTCCTCGCCGGATCCTCAAACCCCCACGCCATCGCGACCGCATCCAACGCCGCCCTCTCCTCCTCCCTAACCCACCTCTCACTCAACGGCGTCCCTCTAACCCACGTAACCCTAACCATCTGATCATTCTTTGTCCCCACCACCAATAACCCCACTCCCGCGGTAAGCCCCGCATACGCCGTCAACCCCGTAAACGCATACTTCGTAGCCAACTCATGATCAACCGTATCCTGCCACCCCGCCAGCCACCCTGCAACCACCCAAATCGCCGCAGGCGCACACAACCCCACCCCCGCAACCGGCAGCGCCTGCCGAATCACCTTGTTCCTCCTGTACGCCGGGAGCGCATACGATGTGTCAATCACGTCCAACGCAGCCGTCATATCCCCGGCATCAATTGCTGTCTCTAACCCCACCAGCGCCACCGATGGCGGGATCGCATATTTTGCCTGTTTTGGGTTTGGCACCTGTGGCTTCCCCTTTCCGGAGGGGGGGAGAACGGGTTTTGTAGCGTAGAGCGTGAATACGGCGGGAATTGGCGAGGGGTCGCGCGTGAGGCGTTGTAAGGAGACGAAGGAGGAGAGGATGGCCGGGGTGAGGAATACCCGCGGGTCGCTGAGGATGTCGTAGGTTAGTGAGGTTAGGGATGCGAATTCACCTTTTTGTGCGGGACGCGGGGTGGCGTGGAGTTTTCTGACGGGGTTTGATCGGGGGGAGCTGGAGAGGAAGAGGATGGCGGAGGTGGCAGAGGTGGTGGTTGTGGAGGGAGGGGATGGGTTGCGCTTCATTTGCTGTTGGGCGTAGGTTTTGAAGGCGGTGAGGGCGGTGAGGACGGAGGTTTCATTGATGGGTTTGTCGGAAGGGGTGAGGAGATGTGAGGTGACGGCGGCGGAGAGCGCGGGGAAGGTGTGCAGGTGTGGGGTGTACGGGGATGGTGGTGTCGCGGTGGGGGGCGCGGCGGCTTTAAAGAGTTGAGGTGTGGTAATGAAGGTTCGAGGTGTGTGGGCGCTGGTTCGGCGGAGTGGTAGGCGAGCAAGAGATACTGGCCGGAGCGAGCAGGAGGTGCAGATTGGAGCCCTTCGGAGGGCGGTAACGGGTCGCATTGAGGTCTGGTGGTATGGACGGTGGATTGACGTTGAAGTTCGGGAGTGCCGCTAAGACAGATTTAGATGCAAGGCTGGGCATTGTGGAACATGACTCACGTCACCAACTGTCACGCTTCGATTCTCGAACGTTCTCCAACCACTGCCAGAACAAACTGGATAATTTTCTATTTTGGTTTCTCATTTTCTAGGTGGAGGCCATGTTTTTGCCTGGGTGTATATTGTGCATCACTCGCCCTAAGGCCTCCAGTATGTCTTTTCGGGAGTCTCGCAATTGCCCATACTATCGAGTGCAAAACATACTCCCTAATCTCATATTTGTATTCTTCGTCTGGGGAATCAAAATCGAATTCCCCGGCCCGCAATTTGTACAAAATGCTGATAACACTCTACATTAAATGCATGGTGGTCCCGTGTCTAATTCAAACTAGCAACTACTATCTAGCCGATAAGTTGCGAATACATACCTTCGGGTATCAAACATACCTGGTGCAGCCAACACTTGGGGGGTCAGTCTTAGGATGGTTCCGAGCTATGTGCACCCATAGTTCCTCTGGAGTTGGAAATCGGACACCACATTGGAGTATGTTGCAGCGATAGATTGTCTGGCCTGTCTGACATTCAGTGGTGACCGTGTTCAGGGTTGTAGGGGGTATAACTGCAGCATATGAGCTGGACGTGTGGACAACAGTCAGTCATCTGAAGTGAAGTGAAATGAAGTGAAGTGGAATGAAGTGGAGTGGAGTGGAGTGGAGTGGAGTGGAGTGAAGCGGAGTGGAGTAAAGTGGAATGGGGAGAGGAAATGCATCCACTGTCCACGGTAGCTTCCTAGTAAGTCCTTAGGTACTTACGTGCTTATTTATTAGTGTGAACCAAAGGCTCAGAATTAACGGTCGTAGGTATATGAACAGAAAGAATAAGTAAAGAGGAAACTTAGGAACTTGAGTCCACTCTTTATGTCGTTGTAGCCTCCTTCAGTAAAATCAAGTTCATTTGTAGCATATTATATTCCGAAGCAACAACTGCACACAACTGACAACAATTCACTGTGCTCAATAGATATGGTTTTGTAGATTTGATCATTTATTTATTCTGAAACAGCGCTGCATGCTTTGCTTTTGTTGGTAGCACCATGTTCAGATAAGAGTTGCAGCCTTGCAATCACATGCGAGTATGGCTGCAGATTCCATGTAATGGCGGTGTCAGGTGCACTTGGCTCCCAAGCGCACTTGGCCCTCGTAAGTACACTTGGCTCCCAAGCGCACTTGGCCCTCGCAAGTGCACTTGGCTGCCGAGGCCGGGTAACCACCCTTCATATATAATCACCTCGCAAAGTGCTTTTGGCACGCTAGCGATTATCTTACCTACATACCATACAATTGATATCTTTATCACTTATTCCCATTTGCAACCGTATCTCTGAGTATCTATTCATACGAGGACGTATGTCCTTACACTATAATCGCTTTTCAGTTATCAGATACATTTTGCTCACAGGACTTCGTGATCTCCTTACGTTTCCGACGCGTCGCGATACATACACAAAAACAGATGATTGTAAGGGCATACGTCCTCATATGGGTCAATACGTGCAGATACGGTTGCAAACGAGAATAAATAATATGTATCAATTATGTGACGTGTAGGTAAGATAATCGCTAGCGTGCCAAAAGCACTTTGCGAGGTGATTATATATGAAGGGCGGTTACCTGGCCTCGGCAGCCAAGTACACTTGAGAAGGCCAAGTGCGCTTGAGAGCCAAGTGCGCTTGGGAGGGCCAAGTATACTTGGGAGCCAAGTGCACCTGGCACCGCCATTACATCATCCCCCTCTTTATCAGCAGACCTCCCGGGCTGCAACATATATATACACTAAGAAAGACAAGGTTTGGTGCGTATGCCTTCGTACGTCTGCATAAGTCCCACGACCGATCGGTGCCATCGCGGCGGCCTCACGGCGGATCCGGTGCACGGAGAAATCCACCCCCAGTGGTAGGTGGTAAAACCCATGCCGACGCCATTTATACCGGGCCGAATCCATAAGAAGAGAAGAAAAAAGAAGGAAACCCGAGGAGCCGTATCATTTGCCCCAAATCCTCCCGATTCTCCATAACTCCGACCTCGTCGATTATGGCCGTGGCTTAGTTGGATGCTCCCGATGGAACTCGTCGACTAGTACTTAAGCGTTTTCGAGATTATCTGCCGGCTCCCAGCTCGTACCTAGGTAGTTGTAACCGGCCCACTGGACGAGGTAGTGGATCTTCCGGTAGCGTCACTTGGAATCGAGAATCCGATCGACCTCCGACTCGTCCGTATCGTTGACAATCGTCAGTTGCGGTTCCGAAGGCAGCTGGCCGATGGCCAGCGGCGAGTATTTATCAAGCAGGGAGACGTGGAACACGTTGTGAATACGTATCGTCTTTGGCAAGTCTAATTTGTAAGCATTCTTGTTGATGACTTTACTCACCGTGTATGGTCCCACGCGCATGTAATCTAACTTCTTTGATGCCCTCGCCGTCTTGATGTTCCGAGTCGAGAGCCAGGCCTTATCTCCGACCTCGAACGTTATTTCTTTGTCGCCGGCGTACTTTGTCTGGCGGTCTTGGGCTTCCAGTAAGTTTTCCCGGAGTGTGCGGTGGGTCTCTTCCAGCCCGGCTGCCAAGGTATCTGCTTCGGCTTCCGACTTCAAGCGGGCTGAGTCCTTGGGTGCCTTGAACTGCATCGTCGGATGGTAGTTATAGTTGGCATAGAAGGGGGTCATCCTTGTCGAAGCATGCACAGCGTTGTTGTAGGCAAATTCGGCCAATGGTAGGAGCTCCACCCAGTTATCCTGCTCATAGTTGCAGAAAGCCTGGAGATATTGCTCCATCGTCTGATTCTGCCGCTCTGTCTGGCCGTCTGTTTGCGGATGGAATGCGGTCGATAGTCGGGGATCCATACTCATGTGGCTGCAGACCCTCGCCCAGAATCGGCTTGTGAATTGGGTGCCTCAGTCGGTGATGATGTCGTCAGGGATGCCGCGCTTGCAGATCACATGCTCGAAGAAGAGTCTAGCCAGCTCTGGTGAGTCGATATCCTTTCTGCAGGGCAGGTAGATCGCCATCTTGGTCAGTCGATCAACGATGACTAGGATCTCCGTATATCCGGACGCGGTCGATTCTGGCAAGTCTGTGATGAAGTCCACGGTGACACCTTCTCAGGGTCGTCACGGTGGTGGCAATGGCATGTTGATTCCGTGGCGGGCATCATGCGGGGCCTTGATTCGGTGACATACTTCGCAGCCGCTGACGTACTTCCTTATGTGCGCGTCCATCGCAGGCCAATAGAAATCCCTAGAGACTAGCTCAGCAGTTTTAAGAGCTCCGAAGTGACCAGATTCGGGGTTGTCGTGAAAGAGACTTATCACTTTACCGCGGAGAGCATCGTCCGCAGGGACATATATCCTCCCCTCGTAGGTCAGAGCTCCAGCGACGACACTCCATTGGTTCACGTTTTCGGCTCCGGCTTTGGCTGTGGCTTTGGCTGAGGCCATTGGATTATTGACTAGCTTATTCGAGACGTCGACCGCCAATGGGTCAGTAGCCTGAACCTTCTTTATCGCTGGTAGGAGGGCATCGTAGGGCTCGATTGCCAGCATCGCCAAAATCCATCCGACAGGTTTCTCGTAGCCGATCTCATAATCGGGCCGTCTCGATGGGCCGTCGGCAGGGTTTTTCGTGCCTTCCAGGTGCTTGATTGTGAAGTCGTATGCCGAGAGGATTTCCGACTACCTAGCTTGTTGCCGTGAGAGCACTTTGGACATTTGGAAATACTCAAGGTTCTTGTGGTCACACCGCACCAGAACTTTGTGACAGGTACCCCCTAGATAGTGCCGCCATTGCTTGAAGGTCTCGACGATGGCGAGGAGTTCCCGATCGTACGTGTCGTAGTTCTGCTCAGCCGGAGAGTATTTTCAAGAGTAGAAATTGACTGGCCGAAGGGTTCCGAAGCCATCATACTGATTCAAGATGCCTGCAATCGCAAAGCCGCTCGTGTCCGTCTGGAGGATGATCGGCTTGGCCGGGTCGAAGTGCTGCAAAATCGGTGCTGCAGTGAAGGCCTTTTTGAGTTTCCGGAAGGCCAGCTCGGCTTCCCGAGTCCATTCCCATTTTGACCTGATCGGCTGCGATCGATTTGATGATTTCGGCTTACTGCTCTTGCTCTGCCCATTGGGGTTCTGCCCATTGGATTTTAGTAATTCCGTGAGTGGGAGGGTCACCTTAGCATATTTTCGGACGAACCTCCTGTAGAAGTTCGTGAAGCCGAGGAGGACTTGGATGTCCCGTACCGACTTGGGAGTCGGCCAATCCTCGATCGTCGCGATCCGATCTGTTTCCATGCTGACACCATCGGCAGAGATGACGAAGCTGAGGAAGCCGACCTCCGAGACTCCAAATTGACACTTCTCTGCTCTGCAATAGAGGCCGAACTCCTGCAGTTGTAGTACCTTCCGCACGTGCTCTTCGTACTCCTTCTCGTCGGTGGAGTAGATCAGAATATCATCGAGGTAACACACGGCAAAGTCGTCGATGTAAGACCGCAGGCAGTCGTCGATGTAAGACTGAAAGGTAGCCAGTGTATTTGTCAGGCCGAATGGCATAACCTTGTACTCGAACTGACCGTATCGGGTTCGGAAAGCCGTCTTGTACTCGTCACCTTCCTTAATGCGAATAAGGTGATAGGCTCCGCGAAGGTCGAGTTTCGTAAAGATCTTGGCGCTGCCAACACGGTCAAGCATCTCTGAGATCAGTGGAAGGGGGTACCGGTTCTTGATTTTGCCCTCGTTGAGACCTCGGTAGTCCACACAGAGTCTCAAGCTGCCGTCCTTCTTCTATGCAAAGAGTATTGGCGCCGCCGCTGGTGATGATGACCGCTGGAGGAAACCATTGGCCAGATTTGTGTCGATGTAAGCCTTTAGAGTTTTTAACTCAACTTCCGATAGGTTATAGATACGCCCGTATGGCAGCTTGTGCCCGGGTTCCAGGTCGATCGCATGGTCACTTGACCGGTGCGGTGGCAGCGTCTCTGCCTTGGTCTTACTAAAGACCTCAACGAATTCCTTATACTTGGCTGGTATATGACCACCATCGTCTGTAGGCACCATTTCAGGCACCGAAGGTCCATCTACTAGTATACTCGTTAGTTGTGTGTTTTCAATCGTCTGATGGAGGGTAGGAATTCCCGGGAGTAGTGGTACCAGCCAGCCCAGACACAATGGAACAAATGACCGTGGCGCGCCTCCTCCCTTCGTGGCTCGGCGAGCCGGTAGCAGTCATTCAAGCACCATCAAAGTAGCTCTTCTGCTGCAACTACTGTCACTGATCCCTGCTCGCCCATCCAGCATCGGAGTTTCTCACCTGAGGTCGCGCTCCATAATGATGCTCCCAGCAGCCCTGTGCACTCCCCAAATCATAGGGCGAATGCGTCGTCGACCTCATTGCTCTCAAGAAGGTCGTTGAATGTGGCTGCTCCAAGAAAACAAATGTCCGGAGGCTTACCACAGCGCCCCTGCGAAGTTCCGATGGTATCCGCGTACGGGATTTTATCGCGATTCTCATCGATGGTGGTGGTGGCGGCCTGCGGCCCACTCAGGGTTCGCAAGGCCGTGAGTCGACCGGCTTCCCAGTCGATCTCCGGGTTTCGAGCCATGAACCAAGGTAATCCCAAAACCAAGTCGTATACCTTCATGGGCACAATTAAGACATCCGAGTAGTCAACCGGTGCCAAGCTTTTCAAATACTGAACCGAGAGAGTAGCCTTTCTACTTTCTCTTGCAGATATCATCTCGCGGCTGTCGAGGCCTGAGGTTGCGATAAATGCTTGTTCATCCCGTATGCCGAGCTGTCTTCGCAGTCTGGGCGTCATGAAGATACTCATTGCTCCACAGTCGATGAGAGCTCGTACGAGAAGCATTTCGCCGTGAACATCTCAGACAAGTACTTCGTGTATGATATGTGCCGAATCTGGTCGCTCAGTGCCGCACAGGTACTGACTCAACATGTGAGCTCTTGGGCTCTCCAAAATAACTCTTGATTTTAATGAAATTCAGTGTGCCTGCACTCCGTCTAACATCGCCATGAGCGCCTGCGCTCCCAGTCTCTCCAACCCCAGCTCCGTCTCGTCCACCCTCTCTCCCCGAGCCAGGTACCTGGAGAGGTAGACTAGTTTTTTGCCTGCTGGGTATCAAACGACCGTTGTCGCTTGACTTGGTGGCCGCTGCCGGTGGAATCGCCGGGGCCGCTGCTGCCGGAGTTCAATTTGTCTTTGTCTTGAATGTTGGCCCGACTGTATCGTGGGTACGTGTGTGTCAAGTGGCTGCCGTTGCAGCGGATGCACTTCTTATTGGCGAGGCGGTTGTCGAGAACCTCTCTCGAGACCCATGGTGCCGGAGGTAAGTCAGTTCGTTTGCCACCGCCACTGCCGGTGGTCTTTCCACCGGAAGTTGTCTCGGCGGGCTCGGAAATTGACGGTCTGAAATTACGTTTCTTGTCGGTTCGTTTGAACGATTCTCCATTGCCGCCGGAACTGCTGGTAGGCTGCTTCTGTTGTTGTTGTTGTTGTTGTTGTTGTTGTTGTTGTTGTCTCCCGTTCGTCCTTCCCGGCCCGGGTTGGAATTCTGCGGCTGCTGCTCGGTCAAAGAGCTCGTCGATGCTTCCGAACCTCCCGTTTGTCGTCAAGGGTTTAATCCGTGATCGTAACCCAGGCTTCATCCCCATCCAGGCCATTTCGTATAACCTCCTAGGGTTCTGTTCTTCGTCCCATTCGGCTTCTCGCCACAAGGTACGGAGCCGGTTGGCCCATACCCATACTGGTTCATCCTGGTCATGAAATCCCTGGTCGAATTCTCGGTAGGCCCACATAGCTGCATTCAGCACGCGGTCGGGGTCGCCGTACGTCTTTTGGAGTTGCTCAACGAAGAGGTTGAAATCGTTCATGGCAGGGTGGTTTGAAATCCGTAACCTTTGGCCCCAAGTGACTGGGTCCTCCATCTTCGTTTTCCATTGCGAAGGATCCTTATGGCCGCTCGAACTGCCGAGTAGATTTAGGGCGTATTTGACTTGATCCGGTGCCCCGTTCGGGAAATGATGATGGTGAGAGTCGAAATTTCCACGGAGAACACTGATGAAGTTATTCAATTCGGAGGTGCCTCTGCAGTATCGCTCAGGGTCGACCATCTTAAAGATTCCGGACTTACCGTGCTCCTGCTCCGCGGCTCACTCCCTAGCAGCCTCTCGCTCCCGAGCTGCTTCTCTTTCCTGGGCCCATTCCGCTCGTTCGGCTGCTCTCGCGTCGCGTTCGGCCCGTCGTTCGGCTCGCATTTCGGCTTGTTGCTTGAAAAGGAGCTTCAGCATGAATCGATTCTGGGTGGCCATGTCGTGATGATCATCTTCGGTAATCATTGATGAGAAGTCGATGTCGTCGTCATCATCGTCTCTGACGCGTGTATATTCCCGCTCAGGATTGAGATCTCCGTTGTCGGGATTTGGATTTTCATCGTTGGCGTCGAGATTATCATCGATCGCAGCGGTATCTTCGACTGGAGCCCGATGGCTGCTAGCCATCGGTGCCTGCAGAGTTTCCTCGCTTTCGTGATCATCAGTGACGTGTACTTGACTTCTAATTGACTTCTTTGGAGGCATTGGGGTGCAATTGAGTGTAATTGGCTGATCGTCTGTTTTTGTGTACATGTTGTGATGCGTCGAAAAAGTAAGGAGATCACGAAGTCCCATGAGCGAAACGTATCTGGTGACTGAAAAGAGATTATAGTGTAAGGGCGTACGTCCTCGTATGGGTGAATACGTGCAGATACGGTTGCAAACGAGAATAAATAATATGTATCAATTATGCGACGTGTAGGTAAGATAATCGCTAGCATGCCAAAAGCACTTTGCGAGGTGATTATATATGAATGGCGGTTATCCGGCCTCGGCAGCCAAGTACACTTGAGAAGGCCAAGTGAGCTTGGGAGCCAAGTGCGCTTGAGAGCCAAGTGCACTTGGGAGGGCCAAGTGCACCTGGCACCGCCATTACAATGATCTACATTCAATTGCACCCCAATGCCTCCAAAGAAGTCAATTAGAAGTCAATTATGTGTCACTGACAATCGCAAAAGTGAGGAAACTCCGCAGGCATTGATGACAAGCAGCCAGCAGGCTCCAGTTGAAGATACTGCAGCGAACTATGATAATCTCGATGCCGACGACGAAAATCTAAACCCCGACGATGGTGATCTCAATCCTGAGCACTAAAATACATGTATTAGAGATGACAACGACAATGACTTCTTATCAATAATTTCCGAAGATGATTATCACGACATGGCCACTAAGAATCGATTGATGCTGAAGCTCCTTTTCAAGCAACAAGCCGAAATGCGAGCCGAACGATGGGCCCAATGCCACGAGAGAGCAGCCACACGAGCGGAATAGGCCTGGGAGAGAGAAGCAGCTCTGGAATCAGAGGCTGCTAGAGAGCGAGCCGCGGAGCAGGAACGCGGTAAGTCCGGAATCTTTAAGATGGTCGACCGTGAGTGTTACTGCGAGGGCACCCTCCGAATTGGATAACTTTATCAGTGTCCTTCGTGGGAACTTCGACTCACACCAACATCATTTCCAGAACGGTGCACCGGATCAAGTTCAGTACACCCTAAATCTACTCGGCAGTTGGAGTGGCCATAAGGATCCTTCGCAACGGAAAACGAAGATGGTGGACCCAGTCACTTGGGGCCAAAAGTTACGGAATTCGAACCACCCTGCCATGAATGATTTCAACCTCTTCGTTGAGCAATTCCAAAAGACGTACGGCGACTCCGACCGCGTGCTGAACGCAGCCATGTAGGCCTACCGAGAGTTCGACCAGAGATTTCATGACCAGGATGAACAAGTACGGGTATGGGCCAACTGGCTCCGTACCTTGTGGCGAGAAGCTGGATGGGACGAAGAACAGGACCCTAAGAGGTTATACGAAATGGCCTGGATGGGGATGAAGCCCAGGTTACGATCATGGGTTAAACCCTTTACAACAAACAGGAGGTTTGTAAGCATCGACAAGCTTTTCGACCGAGCAGCAGCCGCAAAATTCCAGCCCGAGCCAGGAAGGACTAGTGGGAGATAACAACAGCATCAACAGAGACAGCCTATTGGCAGTTCCGGCGGCAGTTCCTGCAGCAATGGAGAATTGTTCAAACGAACAGACAAGAAACGTAATTTCAGACCGTCAATTTCTGAGCCTGGCAAGGGAACTTCGGGTGGAAAGTCCACCAGTGGCGGTGGCGGTGGCGGTGGCAGCAAACGTACGGAATTACCTCCGGCACTATGGGTCTCGAAGGACGTTCTCGACAACCGCATCGCCAATAAGAAGTGCATCCGCTGCAATGGCAACGACTTGCACCCGTGTGTCCACGATACAGTCGGGCCAACTGTCCGGACAGACTGAACCCCGGTGGTTCTGGTGGGAGTGATCACCAAGTCAAACGACAACGGTCGTTTGACACCCAGCAGGCAAAACACTAGTCAACCGCTCCTGGTACCTGGCTCAGCAAGAGAGGGTGGATGAGATGGAGCTGGGGTTGGAGAGACTGGGAGCGTAGGCACTCATGGCAACGTTGGACAGAGTGCTGGCACACCGAATTTCATTAAAAGCAAGAGTTATTTTGGAGAGTCGAAGGGCTCACATGTTGAGTCAGTATCTGTGTGGCACTGAGCGACCTGATACGACACATATCGCACACGAAGTGCGTGTGTGAGATGTTTACGGAGAAATGCAGCTCGTACCACCTCTCATTGACTGTAGAGCAACAAGCATCTTCATGACGCCCAAGCTGCGAAGGCAACTCGACGTTCGGGACGAACCAGTATTCATTGCAACCTCGAGTCTTGATGGTAGCGAGATGATGTCTGCAAAAGACAGTAGAAAGGTTACTCTCTCGGTTCAGTATTTTGAAAGCTTGGCACCGGTTGACTAATCGGATGTCTTAATTGTGCATATGGAAGCATACGACCTGGTTTTGAGATTACCTTGGTTCAAGGTCCGAAACCCGGAAATCGACTCGAAGGCCGGTCGACTCATGGCCTTGTGAACCCCCAGTGGGCCACAGGCAACCAATGGGAATCTGGATGGAACCCTGTATGCGGATACCAATGGAACTTCGCAGGGGCAGGAACATGGTGGTAAGCCTCCTGACATTTGTTTCCTTGGAGCAACCGCATTCAACGACCTCCTTGAAGGCAACGAGGTGGACAAAGCATTCCCCCTACGGTTTGGGGAGTACACCGGGCTGCTGGGAGCATCATTATGGAGCAGGACCTCAGGTGAGAAACTCCGATGCTGGATGGGCGAGCAGGGAGTAGCAGCGGTAGTTGCCGCAGAAGAGTTACCAACAATATGGAGCTTGAATGACTGCTACCAACTCACCGAGTTACGAAGGGAGTATCGGACGATGGGGGGTTTTCAATCGAGGATAACTCGTTACGACAAGGGCTCCTGGATTCCACAACCTTCGCTTCTATCTCAAGATCAAGACCACAAAGCTAATGAGTGCAGATGGAGCTTCGGCGCCTGAAATGGTACCTACAGACGATGGCGGCCATATCCCCACCAAGTATAAAGAATTCGTTGATGTCTTCAGTAAGGCCAAGGCAATGACGCTGCCACCGCACCGGTCAATTGACCATGCGATCGACCTGGAACCCAGACACAAGGTGCCATATGGGCGTATCTATAACCTGTCGGTGTTTGAGTTGAGAACTCTAAAGGCCTACATCGAGACAAATCTGGCTAATAGTTTCATCCAGTGGTCATCATCACCGGCAGTGGCTCCGATACTTTTTGGAAAGAAGAAGGACGGCGGCTTAAGACTTTGTGTGGACTACCGTACACTCAATAAGGTGATGGTTAAGAACTGTTACCCTCTTCCCGTGATATCAGAGATTCTTGACCGCTTGGGAAGCGCCAGGGTCTTGACGAAACTTGACCTCCGCAGAGCCTACCTCCTTATTCGCATCAAGGAAGGCGACGAGCACAAGACAGCATTCTGAACCCAAAACAGTCAGTTCGAGTACAGGGTCATGCCATTCGGCCTGACAAATACACCGGCTACCTTCCAGGCTTACATCGACGATTGCCTGCGGCCCTACATTGACGACTGTGCCGTATGCTACCTTGACGACATTCTGATCTACTCCACAAACAAGAAAGAGCAAGATGAACATATTCGGAAGGTGCTTGAGTGACTCCAAAAGTTCAGACTCTACTGCAAAGCGGAGAAGTATCAATTCGGAGTCACAGAGGTCGGCTATCAAGGCTTTGTGATCAGCCCCGAAGGCGTCGGCATGGAATCGGACCGAATATCAACAATCAAGGATTGGCTGACTCCTAAGTCAGTCTATGATGTGCAAGTGCTGCTCGGATGTACGAACTTCTACCAGAGGTTCATCTGGAAATATGCCAAGGTGACGGCACCCATATCGAACTTGGTAAAGAAGCCTACAAGAAAAAAGCCCAAATGGGAGTAGCCGAGAGATACAGAGCTCACCTTCCAGAAGCTGAAGAAAGCCTTTACTGTGGCACCGATTTTGCAGCACTTCTACCCAGCCAAGCCGATCATACTCCAGACGGACGCGAGTGGCTGTACCATTGCAGGCATCCTGAACCAGTATGACGGCTTCGGAACCCTTTGGCCAGTTAATTTCTACTCTCGGAAATGCTCTCCGGCTGAGCAGAACTATGACACGTACGATTGGGAACTCCTCGCCATCGTCGAGACCTTCAAGCAATGGCGGCACCATCTGGAGGGCACCCTTTACAACGTTCTGGTACGGTGTAACCACAAGAACCTTGAGTATTTCCAAACTTTCAAAGTGCTCTCACAGCGACAAGCTAGGTGGTCGGAAATTCTCTCAGTATAAGACTTTACAATCCAGTACCTGAAAAGCACGACAAACCCCGCTGACGGCCCATCCAGACGGCCCGATTATGAGATCAGCTACGAAATGCCTGTCGGATGGCTTTTGGCAATGCTGACAGTCGAATCCTTCAATGACTTCCTACCGGCGATAAAGAAGGCTCAGGCTACTAACCTATTGGCGGTTGACGTCTCGGGTAAGCTAGTCGATAACCCAATGGACACAGCCATAGCCAGAGCCAAAGCCAAAGCCAAAGCCAAAGCCAAAGTCAAAGCCAAAGTCAAAGCCAAAGACATCAACCAATGGAGTGTCGTCGCTGGAGCTCTGACCTATGAGGGGAGGATATATGTCCCTGCGGATGATGTTCTCCACGGCAAAGTGATATGTCACTTTCATGACAACCCCGAGTCCGGTCACTTTGGAGCTCTTAAAACTGCTGAGCTAGTCTCTAGGGATTTCTATTGGCCTGCGATAGATGCGCACATAAGTAAGTACATCAGCGGCTGCGAAGTATGTCACCGAATCAAGGCCCCATGGCATGCCCGCCACGGAGTCAACATACCTCTACCACCACTGTCACGACCTTGGGAAGACATCACCATGGACTTCGTCAAAGACTTGCCAGAATCGACCGCATCCAGATACACGGGGATCCAAGTTATCGTTGATCAACTGACAAAGATGGCAATCTACCTGCCCTGCAGAAAGGATGTCGACTCACCAGAACTTGCCAGGCTCTACGTCGAACATTTGATCTGCAAACGCGGTATCCCTGACAACATCATCACCGATCGGGGCACCCAATTTATGAGCTGATTCTGGGTGAGCGTCTGCAGCCACATGAGTATGGATCACCGTCTATCGACTGCATTCCATCCTCAGATGGACGGTGTGGCGATTTGAAGGGTGTGTCGAGGGAGAGATTCGCAGCGACTTCCTTCTCATCACACTTCGAAGGCTTCTCAGAGGAATCTGTTGAAGAAGATGGTTTCAGCTCGAGGAGCGTGGGAAGAGGATGGGAGTGTCAAAGGTTGCCCGGTCAAGGAAAGAAGAATCCACTAAGTTAGTGGATCTGCGAATTTGAACGTTCGATCACACATTAGAGAAGATAAACAGCTCGGCTTGGAGTGCAGAAATGGCTTGATTCTCTCTATCTACCGGCACTCCTGTACATATATACTCCTCAGTACTACCATACCCCTGATATCTCCGAACTCATTAGTGCCGGTAGTGGTGGAAACAGACTTTCCCACCACAACTCCTCCCTGGCCCTTTGTGCGAAGCACACTTACTCCCTTTTCCAATATCCCGTCTGTAAAAGAAAACCCAAAAGAAAATCCAAAAGAAAACCCAAAAGAAAACCCAAAAGAAAACCCAAAAGTAAACCCAAAAGAAAACCCCAAAAGAAAATCCAGAATATCTCCTGATGATTTACTCCCTCCGTGTTCACTTTCTCCTTTCATCTTCCCTCTTCCTTCGCTCGTTTATACAGTTCGAAGCTTCTCCAAGTATTTTCTCAGCCCTAATAATCGCGTTCCGCATAGAAATCATTCCCAATACAATTTGATCTGTTGCAGTCAGGAATATATCGGGTTCCTGGTTGATCGCTCTTTGGATGATAAGCGGCACATGCTTCCCATAGATCCCATGGTGGTAGGTTATCACCTGTTCCTCCTCACCCACTAGGTGGATATACCTGACATCGCGTTCCATATAGTCGGAACTGGTGACGACCGCATCATATCCGTCGATTGGCTTGTCCTCGGTGTGGTTCGAGGTCGGGGGTCATCCCGCTCTCTTTCTCTTGCGGGAAACCTTAGTCCTGATGGGTGTGGGGGTGACAGCTGTTTCGCTAGATTCATTGTCACTGTCACTGGAGGTATCCTCGTCATCTTCATCGATGACTTCGGTAACATCATCAACACCTTCGGTAACATCATCAACGACTTTGATAATATCATCGGCGACTTTGGTAACATCATAGACACCTTCAGTAACATCATCGACGACTTCGGTAGCATGATCGGGAGTCGTATCTGGGATATCAGGTATCTCAGGGGATGAATCCTCCGAGGAAAGTGATTCACTGGGAGTCGGGGCCTCAAAATCACTCAGTTTCTCCTCCGCGGTCGGCGGAGCGGAAGAGGTTAGAACAGGCGATGCAGAAGGGATTTGACGGTTTGGGGGCAGAGCTGATGGCGAGAGTGTGCGGGTGTGGCTTTGGTCTTCCTTGAACGGATAATATGCAACCGGTATAACTAGCCTTCAGTATAACTTTAAACCCATTTTTCCCAGGTTGAACCTTTCGTTAATTACCAGACATACTTTTTCCAATAAAGCTTTTGCTTCTTTGAAGTCAACGGATGTGTACCATCTATTCACCTTGGATTTCCATTCCAGTCTGATGATGCGGGAGACATATGTGTAGTTGAGATACCGTTTGGCTAACTCGGAGTCTTTGGCGGTTCGGGTGGCTAGTGCTGTCAGTCATAATCATTTCTCACTGCCATTGCCTTTGTTCAGGATCTCCAAGAGTTCGGGGTGCTGCTGTCAGTAGTCTCCCAGCTTTTTCGTCGCACGGTCCTTATTCCTCTACACGGTGTTTTGTTGCTTTACCATCTCTCTTACCCGGCCAGAGCTGTCGATTGTTCTCAGATAGTCATAGTATCTCTTGTAGCCTTGTTCTCTCCACCCCGCATTGTTTTCCTCCAACTCTGAGAGTTATGCGACTTGGGCGTTCGAAACCTTGTGGATATCAGTGAACAGCTCGTATATACCGTACATGAACTTCGACTGATATTGCGGGGTCAGCTCCTTCACAGCGATTTCCACTGCTTCTTGAATGGAATCGAAGTGCCTGTCCAGGAAAAAGTCGTCGCATAGGCTTTCCAGCACCTGGAACGGAAGAGTTGCTGGTGCATGGTCCATGGTTTTGCTGGTTACCGGGATGAGATGCATAGTGGGGAACGGTTTGGTAGGAGATAACTCGGCAGAGGACAACTTGGCGGGAGGCGACTCGGCGGAGGACAACTTGGCAGGAGACGACTTGGCGGGAGGCGACTTGGCGGAATCGGCGGTATCAGGACCGACCATAGTTGGAGAGACGACCTTTCTGTATCTGGTGGCAGTTGTTAGGGGTTTCCCCTTAGCAGGTGCACGAGGTATGGCGGATGTCCATGCCAATCCGCGTTCGGCCACCTGTCACTATGGCTGGTGGATGTTACACCTAGTTACACTCGTGGTAATCCCATCCTCTGAGTGACGAAGTCCTATGCGACATACATGCCTATCCAATACCAAGCCTTGCCAAAGCGGAATGATTAACCCGCACAAGGGCAGTGCACCTTCTCGATCGATCAGCGATAGTCACGACACTTAGCTGGTGAAGGCATCAGTTCCGAACCCTTAGGGTGGTCTGCTACTATATGCCTAGGCCCCCGATAGTTAGGAACTTCATGAGTTGCCAACACACAATCACGCCATTGCGGGGACCTTCGGATCAGCCGTGCATGATTGTTTCGAACAGAACTACTTTACCTTACCAGCAATATGGGGCAGCCGGCTTGAGCGGGGTATGCCTTTACACTTACTGGCAGGCACACATCAGAGTTCGAGAAGCGGGACTTTACTATGGGGATAACTAATCAGTCTAGGGACTCCATATGTTAACTGCACCCCGGTAGTTAAATCTACCTGTTGAGAACTTGTGTGTGGGTCGACTTCCCGAGTAACGGCAGATCGCAGGTGGTCTGGTCCGACATAAGCTGCAGACCTGTAGTGGGAGTAAAAGCCAGCGAGATGGGAGGTGCGATACGTGGCATCGCAGCGGCTGGTCGCCGACGGAAGTCTATGAGGGTAAACATATCCCTGCAACCCACTATCCGATTTAGCATTGAGTCGAGAGATCTAAGAGGAAGTGATGGTTCGATGAACGTGTCAGCTATCATTGCCGAAACCTGTTTTCTGGGTAAGCATACAGACCAGAAGAAAAGCAAACGGACTTAGTTGTTACATGGCAACATCTGGCGGCATGAGGTTAACCTACAGGGATACCTCGCACTTTAGAAAAGTGCCGAAAGTCAAATGGAAAAGAAGCGCAACCGACCGAGATCGAGTAACCAGCCTAACGATTGGAGTCCATAGCTATCAAAGTACAAACACTGAAGTCATAGAGAGTATATGAGTAAGTCACTCTATAAAAGAACCACCTTTGCACCCGCAAAGGAAAACAGCAAGCTCTAGCAGCAATTTACAGTCAGAACACAACAGCGGACAAGAACCTAAAATATTATTAAGTTTTCTACTCTAAGAATATTCTCATGAGTGTTTTTCGTGATCTCGATTCTATTGTTCTTTATGCTCACGCCCTTTACGAACGCGCGATTACCCCTTACGATTATCGTGTCGCTAGTATTTTTATTCATACGTACAACATTGAGTACGAATGTTTTCACTGGTTTTATACTTGGGAACTTCCCTCCGCCTATCATAACCTACCAGTCCAAGACTACGATGACGGGTCTGATTTTGATAACACCGAAGACTACCTTCAGGATACATACGACTTCTGAGGAGTAGGCGGCTATACTTTATCGCTAAGTATTCCCGTTACAGTATAATATTTTGGACACGTCCAAAAGTGTTTATGACTACGAATTGTGTGGTTTGCAATAACAGAGGCTGCTGCGATATACAATATTTAAATCACCCAGAGGGTCCTACAGTACAACATTTCTGCGTCCAGCATTGTTCACAAGGCTGTAACGGTAGTTGTCAGCATTGCAACCAGACTCGAGATTCAAGAAGAGATCAACAACAACTACACCTCACAGGACCCTTTACCTTCCCCTCTCGACAACTTCACAATGGCCAGTCACAGATGCCGATTGACTTTTGGACCGGGCCAGTTGGCACCCACATCGTCTGGAGTCAGCATATCGAAACAGCCCTCGAGGCCCTTATCAGGATAGGTGAAGAAACTGCAAGAACAGTACGAGCAATCGAAGAGGCAGTACTTGGACTGCAGAGAACAGGCGGGATCAGACGAGGATACAGAAATAACCGACACAGTACAGAGACAGGTCAGTCGTCTAAATCAAGAAATGCAATGCCTTATCGAGGCATGCAACAGCGAGAAGGAAGCAATCGAGGAGGAATTCGAAGACATTCGGCTAGGCTGTCAGCTCTTCAGCCAGCAAGTGGAAACAGAGAAGGTACTAG
Source organism: Wilcoxina mikolae CBS 423.85 (assembly GCA_014904905.1). NCBI lineage: Eukaryota > Fungi > Ascomycota > Pezizomycetes > Pezizales > Pyronemataceae > Wilcoxina > Wilcoxina mikolae. Next base: position 1,215,748 of record MU122094.1, read on the forward strand.
GACGGCAAATCCTAGAGGGACACGAAGAGCAGATACAGATTCTGAATATCGTATTGAAAGAAACGAGAACGGGCATGAACGGCCTTCAACAGCAGAATAATTGGGTTGTTAAGGAAGTCATGGAGGAATTTGGAGTCCTACGCAGACGAGTTGAGTGGTGCGAGCAGCATATTAAAACGTTAATTGCAAGGCTAGCATCATGGATGGCAACAATTAAGGTCCAACAAGATAAGATTAACAGACTGGAAAAGGTGGTAGAAGAGCAGGTTCCCTCATGGACAGATTTTGAGTTGTTGGAGGCAAGGATTACGCAGCTCAGGAAGGAACACTCTGGACTCACCTCGGCATTCGAGAAGGCTAAAGTCTCAGGCTAAACGCCGGTTGACCCAGACCGGAGAAGCCAGATTCAACAATGGCAACAGCGTATGGAGGAATGGAATCGAAGTATATCCCCAATTAGCGATTCAGATATTGCCGAGTTGGTGGGAATTAGAGGAGGTTCAGGAACAGATATCGGGTTAGGTGATGCACCACCTCCATAGGATACGATACCAGCGGATGCATCAGGAGAGGCACCACTACCAGGCAATACGGGCGGCGACCCACCACCACCTCCACCACCTGGATACTCACATGTGTCTTGACAGGGATCGCATCGGAGAGGACGCAGCAATACTCAATGCCCTGAGAAACAAAGGGACTCAAGGCTGAAGCTGTCAGATCCAGCAAAATACAAAGGGAAAGCTTCCGAAGATTTTGATGTGTGGTGAATGAGTATGGAGGCATTCATCGGAGATCAGCCACATCTTTTCACTCAACCAGGTCTTAAGATTCAGTATGTACAGGGTCGATTGGAGGAATATGCTCCAGCCTGGCATATGCAGTGGGAAGCCGAGGTACAAGTAGGAAGACATGAACGAAGTTGTTCAGTTTACCGCACTGCCATTAACACCCATTTCCACAACAAGCATCAACCAGAAACGGCATATATGGCTATCACAGCGCTCAAATATGGAGGTAACATTCAGGACATGATTACAGAGTTTGACACCCTGAACGCAAAAGCGAAAATTGTGGGAGTAGCATACCGGACCATGTTGATGAGCAAGCTACCACCACAAGTTTTCAAACCGCTCAGTCTTATAAACCCAGCAGATAAGACGGACGATGAACTTCGAGAGATCATCATCAATGCCAGTGTAATGGCGGCCGGGTAACCGTCCATCCGCCCAGTATATAGTCAGCTTGTCCGAGTGCCCTTGCATGTCATCGATAACCTTACCTATTGAATCTATCTCATTCTCGAATCCACGTTTGCAACCGTATTTATACTTATACGAGGCCATACATGGACGTACGCCCTTACACTGTTATCGATCTTTAGTAATTGGATACGTTTCGCTCACAGGATTTCGTGAATTACCGCTTTTCCACGCGTTACCTATCATCGAGAAGTCACACGAATACACGAGATTACTTCGAGAAATCACACACGCGATCTACCTATCATCGAGGAATTCTACAAATCCACGAGAGATTACCTCGAGATATCCTACAGTTCTTATTACCCCTTTTCTTGACGCGTCGCATCGAGCTCAACACGAAGTCGAAAAGACTGGACGGAAATCGAAGACAAAATTAGGCCCAAAGACGCTATAAGGCCCAAAGATGAAGTAAGATGAGCATCTCGGTTCAGTGTTTTGTTTTGAGCATCTTTATGGTCGCGAGGCTGCTCAGGCGGCTCGGGCTACTACTACTCTATGGTCCTGAGGCCACTCAGGTGACTTGGGCTACCATACGAACTGGCATTCATCTCTATCCGGGCCTTGATGGGCAGGTGGTGATGTCTGCGAAGGAGAATCCAAGATCGAAGGGCATGGTCCAACGGCAAAAGTCGGAGGGCAACCGAATGTTGAAGGACGAAGCGAAATCAATGACGGCTGATGGGATGACCATACCTACGATTCAGATTTCAAGCGGACGCGATCACGATCATCGTTTGCACGGAAGTGCACCTCATCCTTTGCACGGAAGTACACCTTATCCTTTGCACGGAAGTGCACCTGAATCGGAAGCTACGAAGCGCACTTGACGATTACCTTCCTACAATCTGAAGCGCACTTGACGATTACCTTCCTACAATCTGAGCGGAAGCTCTGAAGCGTACTTGACGATTACCTTCCTACGATCTGAAGCGCACTTGACCATTGCCTTCCTCCGAACTGAGCGAAAGCTCCGAAGCGCACCTAAGAGCGTCAGCATTGCACAGACGAAGTGTACTTACGGAGAAAGACTTCCGAGGGCTCAAGCTTTGCGCGAGCTAAGCGCACTTGATTGATATTTATTGTAAGTTCGATCTTCTCTTGGATGCTCATGAGTTAGATAATCGACGAACCACATACGATTGATGACGAGAGCCAATGACGTTAACCGATACGAACACCACCGAGGCTGCACTACGGAAGCTACGGACGCATGGGCTTGGATATGGAGATATGGAGATATAGAGGTTACAGGGGTCAATTGGACGTTTCCTTCTTGTTTTCTCCTTCTCTTGTCTTCTTATTGGATCTCGGCCCGGTACAAATGGCGATGGCACGGGTTCTACCACCTACCACTGGAGGTGGACTTTCCCGGTGCGCCGGATCCACCGAAAGGTCACCCTCAAGCGATGTTAGGGGTTTTCCCTTAGCAGGTGTACGAGGTACGGAGGATGTCCATGGTAATCTGCGTTCGGTCACCTGTCACTATGGTTGGTCGATATCACACCAGCAGCTATCCCATCCTCTGAGCGACGAAGTCCTACGCGACATACGAGCCTATCCAATACCGAGCCCTGGCAAAGCGGAATGATTAACCTGCGCGTGGGCAGTATACCTTCTCGATCGAACAGCGATAGTCACGACACATAGCTGGCGAAGACATCAGTCTCAGACACTTAGAGCAGTATGCTACTATACACCTAGGCCCCCGATAGTTAGAGTCGTCATGAGTTGTCAACGCACTATCACGCCATCGCGGGGACTTACGGGTCAGCCGTGCATGATAGTTTCGACCAGAACTACTTCACCTTATCAGCAATATGGGACAGCCGGCTAGAGCGGGGTACGCCTCTATACTCTCCGGCAGGTACACGTCAGAGCTCGAGAAGAGGGACTTCACTATGGGGATAACTATACAGTCTAGGGACTCCATATGTTAACTGCGCCCCGGTAGTTCAATCTACCTGTTGAGAGCTTGTGTGTGGGTCGACTTCCCGAGTAACGGCAGATCGCAGGTGGTCTGGTCCAACATAAGCTGCAGCCCTGCAATGGGAGTAAAAGCCAGCGAGATGGGAGGTGTGATACGTGGTATAGCAGCAGCTGGTCGCGGACGCAAGTCTATGAGGGTAAACATATCCCTGCAACCCACTATCCGATTTAACATTGAGACGAGAGTTCTAAGAGGAAGTGATGGTTCGATGAACGCGTCAGCGGTCGTTGCCGAAACCTGTTTTCTGCGTAAGTATACAGACCAGAAGAAAAGCAAACGGGCCAAGTGGCTACGTGGCAAAACCTGGCGGCATGAGGATAACCTATAGGGATGCCTCGCACTTTAGAAAGTGCCGAACGTCAAACGGAAAAGAAGTGCAACCTACCGAAATCGAGTAACCAGCCTAACGATCGGAGGCCATAGCTATCTTAGTAAAAACGCTGAAGTCATAGAGAGTAGACGAGTAACTCGCTCTATAAAAGAACCGCCTTTGCGCCCACAAAGTAAAACATCAAGCTCTAGCAGCAATCCACAGTCAGAACACACCAGCGGACAAGACACTAAAATATTATTGTTGTTTTCTACTTTCAAGAATATTTATTTTACAATCTACTTTATGAATTTTAGAGATCTTGACTCTATTGTCCTTTACGCTCACGCCCTTTACGAACGAGCAATCACTCCGAGCGACTACCGCATTGCTAGTATCTTTATTCATACATACGACATTGAGTACGAATATTTTCACTGGTTCTATACCCGTGAACTTCCTTCCAAATATCATAACCTCCCTGTGAACGAATACAACGTTCACTCCGATTGCGAGGATTCTGAAGATTATCTTCAAGATTCATACGACTTCTAGGGAGTAGGCGGCCATACTTTAGCAATAAGTATCTCCGTAACAAGCGGTACCGATCGGCAGTGGGATTTATGAGGCCGTACAAGGGGGTACAAGCTTGGATTGTTTCTTCTTCTCTTCATGTACGGGTATGCAGCCCAGGAGGTCTGCAGATAAAAAGGGGGATGATGTAATGGTGGCCGGGTAACCGTCCATCCACCCAGTATATAGTCAGCTCATGCGAGTGCCCTGGCACGCCATCGATAACCTTACCTATTGAATCTACCTCATTCTCGAATCCACGTTTGCAACTGTATCTACACTTATATGAGGCTGTATACGGACGTACACCCTTACAGCCAAAAAGAATGTTGAAGTCTGGCAGGTGACAGAGAGGAACTTCGGATTTATGGGGAAATCCCAAAGCACTGTAAGTATGTCCGGACGGATCAACAAAGATAAGGGCAACATCCAGAAGCCCAGGGGTCTTGGTTCCGGTTTTCAACGTCAACGACAGCAATTCGAACAGAAAGGTACTCAGCGCCAAACAAATAATAACAGGGGTTCATCAAAACCAAACCCTTTCACCAATGCTGAAGGAAAGACCTTTCGCCAATTGACAGATGGAATCGATAATGGAGAACTGGCACGACGGAGAGCAGCAAAAGAGTGTCAACGCTGCATGTGGTCCGCCGATTGAAAGGGGAACCACAATACAATGACATGCATTCGGAACATCAAGTTGTCTAAGAGAACTGCCGATTTTGGCCACCCGAAAGCAGACCAAAAAATGAAGGTCGGGGCATACGACCATTTGGACGATGAGATGGATGATTTTGTTGTTGGAGAACCAGAGGAGGTTGAGGAGAGCTCGGACCGAGAAATACCATCCAGTTCGGAATCCGCCGATAGTGAGGATCAGGAGGATTCAGATAAAGCCGATAATTGGTGGGAACAACAGGATAGCTGGGATTAATGGTAAGTATCGAGACAGAATGAAGTATATAGAGATAGACGGGAGAAAGCCTTGATTATTTTATGATCCGGTCGGTACCTTGAGGATTCCGGAAGGGATGAAACTGCTGGCAGTAGTACCACGACACCAACACCACCAGAAAGATTTTACAATGATACCATACGATACCAACTGTTACAGCAGAATTAATTTCTTCAACTTTGCACGACTACCCTGCCAACTCTCCGAGCCAGAACCTCTTAACGTATTTGCAAGCATTGACGCCATACTCAACGAGCGAGATGAACCTCTCGAATCATTCTTTTGGGACCAACCTGGTTCGCCGTACCCTTGGAACCTATACTGGACAGAGGCGGCCCGACACGGAGGAGGCTTAGCCATCGACGACCCCGTGTTCGGAGATTCGTAGACCAGATACAAGGGCATGCACACTGATTGCGATGAGTGGGATACTTGCTACTGCGAACATCACGGCAGAGAGGTAACAACAACAGTTGGTAGAACGTTGGATGCTTTACCTACCATCTACGAAGTCGAAGCTCACTACCCGGAAGAAGTTATACCTGGTACAGAAGAAATTCTCTTCAGCGAACTTCTCAACAAAGAACCAAACTACGTGTGGTAGAACGACACTACTCTCAATGACTCGTTGTAGTTGAGCCATTGTCGAAAGGATGGCTACCAAATGGAAACACTCCCCCTCGGAAGGGGAATCTTCTACCAAGAAACAAAACATTTCCGACGATTTTGTTTACTACGAAACCAAATATGTACACAAAATACCGAAGACTTGGATAGAAGAACGACCAGTTTATCGGTTTTTTGTCGATTATACGGACAGCGCCGGAAAGGTACAGCAGTTTCCGGTACGTGCCATGCTGGATTTGGGATCGACATCTTTCACCATATCACCTCAGTATGCTAGGGTTTTTAAGATACCAGTGGTACGCAGAAAAAGGAACATCAACGCAAAAGATTTTAGCGGTAAGTCAGTCTCTTTACCCAATGTTGATACAATACCTCTTGGATTGGCTTTTGGAAATCATCGTACCCTCGAAACTTTCGAGGTAATACCGATACACCCTGACTACGATGTACTAATACCCGTGTGGTATCTGAAACAACATAAGGTACAGGGCGCTACATACGGATGTTTACATTTTACGGAATGTGAACAGACGTGTTACAATCACGGAAAGATGCATCCAAGTTGGGAAATTACCTACGACAAAAAAGTTACCTTTAGTGATAAAGCAATCAACATCGAAGCAGTATGCTTCGCAGCAACAAGCATACTTGCAGAAGAGTTACCAGAACAATATCATAAGTGGATGTTATTGTTCGACCATCACGAAGCTGAAAAGCTACCTCTACACGGACCACACGATCACGAAATTTACTTGAAAGTACCCAACGATCAAGTAAAGGTGGGACCAATATATCAACTTTCACGAGAAGAAGAATGGTTACTCAAGGAATATATCGACAAAATGATAAGAGAAGGAAAAATACAACCGTCCAAGGGACAGGCTGGAGTACTAATTCTCTTTGTGCCAAAGCCTAACGGACGAGGCCTGCGTCTTTGTATCGACTATCAGAGACTTAACGATTTGACAATCAAAGGCAAAACGGCTTTACCTTTAATGGACGAATTACAGAGTCGAATGAAGGGAGCAATCTGGGTAACAAAGTTGGACATGAAGTCAGGTTACCACTTAATTCGGATGGCTAAAGGATACGAATGGAAAACGGCCTTTAGAACGAAATTTGGATCATACGAATATACAGTCATACCGTTCGGACTCAGCAATGCACCAGACACTTTTCAACGTTGGATGAACGGTATCCTCCAACCATTCTTGGGAGGATTAAACAACATTACGGTTGTCTATATGGATGATGTCCTCATTGCTACCAAGGGGACACAAGAAGAGTACCACCAATATGTAGGCAAGGTACTACAAGTCCTACAAGACAATAACCTTGTGGTGGAAATCGACAAGTGCGAATTCGACAAACAGGAAGTCAAATTTCTGGGATTTCTCGTTAGCGGTGAAGGACTCAAGATGGCACCAAGTCGAAGCGAAGCCATAACCAAATGGCCAATGCCCAGCCACCAAAAGGAAGTTCAGGTCATCATGGGATTATGGAACTTTTATCGATGATTCATCAAAGGATTCACCGGTATCGTTGCACCTATTACAGACACTCTCAAAGGCGACGGAAAAAACTTTAAGTTCGAAGATGCAGCCAAAGCAGCTTACAATAAAATATGTATCTTATTCGCGGCAGAAAACACACCAATACTTCGATATTATGACAACGATAGACTCGCTATGGTCGACCCGGATGCGTCAGACTTTGCGATGGGAGCAGTTCTCTCACAAAGGTTTGACGATGGAAAAATACATCCGGTCGCTTTTATCTCAAAGAAGTTTTCACCTGCCGAACTCAATTTCCAGATATACGATAAGGAAATACTCGCCATCGTATACATATTCAAGACATGGAAATGCTGTCTCCAAGGAGCAATACATACAACAACAGTCTTTTCCGATCACATGAACCTCGAATACTTCAAAGAGATTCAACAGCTCAATCGAAGACAGGTATGTTGGGCAGAAGTATTGCAAGAATACAACTTTAAAATTATTTATCGAAAGGGAACGGCTAACAGAAAAGCCAATGCGTTATCAAGGCACAGAGAGTTCGCCCTAAGAGAGGGAGGTACAACTTCGGATACCTTGTTAGGACCAAATCATTGGTTGGCAGTTGGAGCGATGGATTTGGATGACAACGATTGGGAAGAAATTTGTTTGGCAGGATTTTCGGTAAATCAATTGGTTGGATCAGTGAAGGAGAAATTTCAGAAAGAAATTGGTCAGGACGAGGAGTATCGGAAGATACTATGGAAGGTACAGGAGAAGGAACAGAATGTTGACGGAAGATTCGGAATAGACAGAGACGGAATGTTGTGTTGGAAAGGAAGTTTATATGTGCCTGAGGGATTTCGAAAGGAGGTTCTACAGCAGGAATACGACTCACGCATCGCTGGACACTTTGGTCGCAAACGCACCCTGGAACTAATCACGAGAAACTTTTACTGGCCCAAACTGGAGGACGACGTACGAGAGTACTGCAACAGGTGCGACTCTTGCCAGGGGACAAAGACACCTCGTCACGCCAAACATGGTCTACTACATCCCGTCGAACTACCATCCACGCCATGGACTTATATTTCAGTTGACTTCATTAGCGACTTACCGGAATCAAACGGTAACAAGAATATCATGGTAGTAGTCGACAGGTTTACCAAAATGGCACACTTCATTCCTACAGATAGGCGAGAGTCATCCACGGTCGGGAAGCTATTCCTCAACATCGTTTGGAAGTACCACGGAATGCCCCTCAATATTGAATCAGACCGCGAAGCAGTTTTTACAAGTCATTTCCTCGCCCATTTGTATCAGTATCTTGGGATTAGGAATTCCATGTCAACAGCGTTTCACCTACAAACAGACAGACAGACTGAACGAATCAATCAGACCATTGAACACTTTTTATGCACGTACTGCAACTACGAACAGTAAAACTGGAGTGAGATGTTACCTATGGCCGAGTACGCATACAACAACTCAAAACATGTGTCGACCAAGATTACGTCTTTCTATGCCAATTATGGCTAAGAGGTACGCACAAATTGGCCAACGGAAGTTCAGTTTCGCAATCCAGGTTCATAATTATATGCACACTACATGGTCGAGGTCTACAAGAGATTGGAGGAACAGCTTAAGGTTTCCAAAGACAAGATGGGCAAATACTATGACCGGAAGCGTCGCTCACCACCACAGTACAAGGTCGGAGACTTGGTCATGCTTGACGGCCGCAATATTCGAAACAAACGACAATGTCGCAAGCTTGACGATAAAATGTATGGAGCATTTAAGATATCCAAGGTTGGAGGAAACAAGCGATGGTGTCGACTCGAACTCCCAACGACGTGGAAAATTCACCCAGCATTTTATGTTGCATTACTGGAACCATATCGGGGTGACGCCTTAGAGAGGGAGATACCACCGATAGAGGCCGATAACGGTGGCTGGACACCCGAATCGATTGTCACCAGTGGACCAACCGATGACGATCACCAGAAGCACGTTTTCCTTGTCAAGTGGACGGGCTATTCACACGATGAAAATACTTGGGAATCGTTTGATGACCTACACGACATACTAGTAGCGCCTGACCTAATCACCGAGTATTATACCAAGAACCCAGCAATGGAAAAGGACAGATGTTGGAACTCAACGGTAAGACCAAAGGCACGAAAGAGACAGAAGTTATGAATTTCATTTTGTTAAACTCAAACCGCCCTGAGTTAGACGGAGGTCATTATTATGTTAAGAGAAATTTTTATTTTTACTTTATATACCCACGAGTAATTATGATATACAAAGATACACTGTCTGAGTGATATCTATTGTTTGCACACTTTTTACAATAGAGATTCTGTTGAGGCCACCAGAGCTACAGAGTGAGGTACTGTTAGGAGTTTCCCCTTAGCAGGTGCACGAGGTACACAGTATGTCCATGGCAATCCGCGTTCGGCCACCTGTCACTATGGCTGGTCGATGTTACACCCGCGGTAATCCCATCCTCTGAGCGACGAAGTCCTACGCGACATACATGCCTATCCAATACCGAGCCTTGCCAAAGCGGAATGATTAACCCGCGCGAGGGCAGTGCACCTTCTCGATCGAACAGCGATAGTCACGACACTTAGCTGGCAAAGGTATCAGTTCCGAACACTTAGGGTGATATGCTACTGTATGCATAGGCCCCCGATAGTTAGGAACGTCATGAGTTGCCAACGCACAATCACGCCATTGCAGGGACCTTCGGGTCAGCTGTGCATGATTGTTTCGACCAGAACTACTTTACCTTACCAGCAATATGGGGCAGCCGGCTTGAGTGGGGTACGCCTCTACACTCACTGGCAGGCACATGTCAGAGTTCGAGAAGCGGGACTTTACTATGGGGATAACTATACAGTCTAGGGACTCCATATGCTAACTGCACCCCGGTAGTTAAATCTACCTGTTGAGAACT
>MU122094.1:1234957-1266500 GCA_014904905.1 Wilcoxina mikolae CBS 423.85
GCAGGACATATGGGACAGGACAAGACAATTGAGCTGGTTCGAAGGAACTTCTTCTGGCCAGAGATGGAGAAATTCATCGAGGACTACGTCCGCTCATGTCCTGAATGCCAGAAGAACAAATCAGCTCGTCACGCTCGCTACGGACTTCTACAACGTCTCGAATTAGTGTACCGTCCATGGGATTCAATCTCTATGGATTTCATCATCGATTTACCTATATCAGATGGTTGTTCATCGGTCTGGATTATCGTTGACAGGTTCACAAAGATGGCTCATTTCATACCACTGAAGGATGGCGAAAAGAAAGCCACAGACCTGGTCAACATCTTCCTGAAAGAAGTATGGAGATTCCATGGTCTGCCATCGAACATTGTATCAGACAGAGATTCCAGGTTTACATCTGCGTTTTGGTCCTCCTTGGTTGAAGCTCTCGATATTGAGTTAAAGATGTCTTCGCCATTTCATCCACAAACTGATGGTCAAACGGAAAGAGTAAACCAGACACTAGAATGCTACCTAAGGAACTACTGCAACTACGAACAGGATAACTGGTCCGAGATGTTGCCAATGGCAGAGTATGCCTACAACAACTCACTCACCACCGTGACTGGCCTGTCACCTTGCTTTGCGAATTATGGGTTCGATCCTCGAACGAATTGGCTCGTTGAAGCAGAGGCAAAGAATCCGGCATCAAGGAACTATGTTCATTGGATGACAAGTGTGCATGACTTGGATCGAAAAGGGTTGGAAAAGACACAAGAGACAATGGGGAAGTACCATGATAAGCGTGCTAAGGAATCTCTGAAGTATTTGGTTGGTGATCTAGTAATGCTAAATGGAAAGAACCTCAAAACCAGACGCCCATCTAGAAAGTTAGATGCGAAGCTTCATGGTCCCGTCAAGGTGCTAAAGGTACTTTCACCTATAGCAATAAGGCTTGAACGGCCTAAGCGTTGGCGTATCCATAATGCTTTTCATGTCTCTCTCATTGAACCCTATCGAACAGCCACTGTTGCGATCCGACCTGCACCAGAACTCGCCACCAGCGAAGGAAACGAATTGGGTTATGATGTACAGGGCTATGAATACGAAACAGGCTATGAGGTTGAAGAGATCATGGGCAGCCAGTATAGCAAAGAACGAAAGAAGGTGCTATACCTGGTTAAATGGGAAGGGTACCCAGACGAAGCAGATTGGACTGAGGAACCTTATGAGAACTTCGATGACAAGGAGTTATTGAAGGATTATCATATGCGGAATCCCCAGACAGCTAAGGACAAGAGGTTGCACTAGTACCTTTTCTCCACGAAGGGTTTTTAATGGCTATCAAGACACCTAGGAAAAGGAATTGGTTTTTGGACACAAGGGGTCATATTTTCACCAAGAAGGAAAGGAGGAACTTTGGGTTTTGGATACAAGAGGTTATTTTTACCAAAGGCAACGAAGAGCAGATTAGTATGATCGTTCAGAGACGAACTCTATAAGGAGGGGGGTAGTGTTACACCTCACAAGTTGTATATCACCAAAGGCCATCGGAGCGGGGTCACCTATGATCACTCGACGATAGCCGCGTCGGGATAGTACATGCACCATCTCTGGACGTCATCGAAACTACACAGAATATCACTCGCACCCAACGAAATCAGATGAGCTGTCATGCAGTCAACTACACCACTGATAAGAAGCTAGAAGTGGTTATTGGGACGATGCCCTGCCAGCTCATGCCATCGATAGTGCAAAGACAGCTGAGAGGCTGTAGTTATGAAAGCACCGGCATTTGCAGCGTAGCAAACGAAACCTCTATGTCCCTCACGATCGAAAGGATACCATTCGCCTGGAAGCAAAGAGATCGAAAGGATTCAATAGGTCCGGACCACAGAAGTTCGAAGGGCTAATGTCAGTAGGGATTCTATTCGTCTGAGTTAGAGATCTGAGCGGGAAAGATGTGGAAGGTCCGAAAGAGTGTTGAAGGGCAGAGAGGGTATTGAAGCAAAGGGAAGGTTAGGTAAAGGAGCTCATGAGAAAAGCGTAAATAGAAGTAATTGTTAGAGCGAGAGGATAGAGGTATAAAGACCTCTAGAATCTTCGAGGGTAGAAGGGCAAGCTTCTTGATGAGGAGAACAAGCCTGAACAATATACGCATTGGAAAGCCAAACATCTTTGTCTTGAATCTTTATCTTTAGTGACTTTCACATCCTGAGCGAATCTTCATAACTTCCATCGCAAGCAAGTCCTGAAAGCAGTAAGGATATTACTTGTACTGGTAAACCTGGTGTGACGCTCCCAGTATTACACTTCTTCATAAAGAAAATCTGCCACTTTCTCTGATGATCCTTGTTTCAATAGCCTTGCCTCTGCCCACCCGCTAAGGTAGTCAACAGCGATGACCAGAAGATGTAATCCTTCTTCCATCTTACGTATGTAGGAGATATCCATTCTCACATGTTGCCACAGATGACTGACAGTTAGACTCTTCAGGGGTTCATCATACTATAGTAGCGCTCTCTTCTCGTACTGTTCGTACGTTCTTACCCATTCTTGGATATCTGCATATATCTCAGGCCACCAGTAGCATTCGGCTTCCTTCCGCAACATTCCTTCCCTTCCTCGATGGCCACTCAGCTCATGTGTAGCTTCCATTGCTTTTCTCCTTTCTTCTCCACTCACTAGTACTTTCGTCGGAGGTTCGTTAGTTCTGCGTCTCCGGTAAAGAATCCCATCTGAAACGAGATATTTTGTAGCTTCTCACCGGAAGCGCTACATTTCCTTGGATTTTTTCCTTCTGATCGCTTTAGACTCTCCAAGAACTCTGCGATTTTGCTCCACTCTCCTTCATATGGTTGTGCTAGTCGCAGGCCCACGAACAGTTCGTAATGTTTCTTTCTTTCTTCTCTGAGTCTTTGCTCAATGCACACGTTTCTTTGGCTGGCTTCGATTGTCTCTTCTAGGTCATCCCCCTCTTGATCGTCTGGATCTGGTTCTCCTTCCCCGCGTGGCCTTCTTGAAAGACCATCTGGTCCTCCATTCAGCCGCCTGGAGATGTGTTTCACGTCGAAGTCAAACAGCCGAATCCATGCGATCCAACGAGTGACTAAGGCCCCAGGCAAGTCATTGGCTGGCAGGTTCAACTGATGTACTAGTGTATTCACATCAGTTTCTACAAGGAATCGAACACCATACACATAATTGCGGAACTTCTTTAGTGCTCTCATAAGGTCACTGCACTCCCACTTCCCAGCGTCATACTTCTTCTCCGCAGCGTTCCAAAGTCCACTCTCATACCGACATGGGTGGCGTATTTTTTTCTCGTCTTCTGGTTGTAGTATGGCTCCCCATCCCTCCAGGCTGGCGTCGACTCCTAAGACTATTTGGCCGGCTTCGTCGCTGATGTCTAACGTCTTTAGTGCCGGGGCATTGCAAAGGGTATCTTTCAAGGCTTTCATGGCTTCTTTTTGTTCCGATTCCCATCTGAATTCGACGTCTTTTCATAAGATCTGGAACAATACCCGGGCAACTATTGCATATTCGAGAATCCATATGCGGTAGTATGTGCAAAGCCAAGGAAAGCTCTGCATTCCGTATGGTTTCCGCACGGAGGCTAGTTCTGCACTTTATCAACTTTGGAAACTTGGGGCTACCTACCTGCTTCTCCGCAGACGAAGCCTACAATCTTTATCCCCTTCCAGCACCAATCAGACTTTTCTCCCGAAATCGTTGCTCCAACTCTTTCAATATCCGCCAGCACTTTGTTGAGATTCTGGAGATGCTCCAGAACGTACCTCTGCACTCCAGGCAGACCTGGCACTTCTTCATCTCCATATCGGGTTTTAGACCCTTTCACTCCAATATCATCGACAAAGACTTCTGCAATCGTCCCAAGATGTTTACTCAATATTTATCGAGATACTTGGACGAAGGCTGACCCCGAATTGGTAGCCCCTTGAACCAACCTAGTCGGTCGGCACATCTCTTGTGTTGTTTGGAATGCCATATAATCTCGGCTCTCTCCGTGCAGAACTTTCTGGTCGTAGCTGGAGTGAAAATCGATTAAGGAGCAAATAGGTAGGCCAGCGAATGCTTCTGAGAATTCCTCAACGTTGGGTGGTATTCCTGCATCTTCTAAAGTGTGGCGGTTCGAACTGACAGCCGAGATGATGAATCGATATTTCCCATTTTTCTTAGGTACCAGGAAATAAGCGTTCCTGTATGGTCCCCATGCCGGTTCAAATAGCCTTTGTCGCACTCGTTCTTCCACCATCTCTTTCTCTATCAGAATGCCTTTTTTGGGGATGCAGAACACACGGTCCTTCCAGACATTATGGCTGGGTTCCAACCTAATTCGGTGCGGCGGTTCCACTTCGTCACTAATCATTCCTAATTCATCCCAGGTCCACAAAAGCACGTATTCTCTATTGGACAACATCCCTAATAACACCTCCTTCTCTTTTGGCTTCAAATCTGCCCCAATCCTCAACTCTTGTATTCTTTTAGTCGTCAACCTTCCCCCTCTTTCTTCGGTGGAAAACTTAGGGGTGAACCAAGCGTCCCAGGGTCCGAAGGTAGTGGTACATTTATTCTTAGTGATAGCCCTTTCTCTCCAGTCGATCCCTTTGTCTGGAACGCTCCCATCTGACAAGGAGACTGGTTTTACTTTCTTCGCGACGCATTTGTATCGAGCCCGTACCCACGCAGCTCTAGTGGATTCATCTATTGTTGCATCAAGGTAAGAGAGAGAGGGTTGTATTTGACTAAGTTCCAAAGTAGTACTATTTCTAGGAATCCACCACAAATTAGTGGATTCACCTCCGGTCACCCTTCTCATCTTAAGTAGCGCTTCTTCGCCCATCGACCACTCTTTCGACATCATCCCCCTGCCCAACTCTTCTACCGTCACCCCTTCCTCCTGCACCCATTCATCTTTCCAATTGATTCCACTTCCCATCACCCTTCTTACTTTCGCAGATATTCCCTCCTCTTTCTTATTTTTCATCTCCTTTTGTTTTCTTCCGAATGTATCTTCCTCTTCTTTTCTTTTCATGCTTTTGCGTCTTTTCCCTCGACGTCTCTTGCTTCCACCGGCATCTCTTTCTTTCTCGACCCCTCCTCTTTCCCCTCCATCGACCTCTTTCTAGGCTTCCCCACACCTAGTTATCCTTACTTTAACTAGGCATAGTAGTTTCCCGAGTTGCTGGCAAACCTATCCCTCTTGTCTCCTGGATAAGTGGCTACAAATGTGACTTGTTCTGATCCATCGTCAGCAGTGATAGTAATTTCGCAACTTCCGTCGTCCAGATGTCTCTCACATTTGCAGGTGTAGGTTTTCCAGGGGCGCCCTAGAATCCCCTGTTCCGATCCAGATGCGGCCAGAAACACTGGTACGGGAATCACGATTCCATGGACCTCTATTGGTACAGCTTCCGACACCTTCGTGACGTCCGAGTGGTTCCCATCTGCAGTTATCATCTTCCAGTCGGCCCTTTTCCACCGATTATTCAGTTCTCTGACGACATCCTCGCTCATTACACATATTTCAGATCCTCCGTCCACGAGCATCGAGATCTCGTATGCATTAATCTTTCCTGGGACTGTAGGAGAGGCTCGTGCATAGCGAAACTCAGTATATCCGGAGCTGTCTCTGGGATTCGAAGCGAAGGTGGAGATGTGAGCGATACCGACCTTCTTGGGAGCTGTGGGAGTTCTGGCCGGCACAGGCCTTTCTTTCGGAATCGCTACCGCTTTGGCTTTAGGCAGTAGCGAGAGAGTTAACTCACCCGTTTCCCTCTCCTGTCGAGCTAGGACCGTATAGTCAAGCTGACTACTTCTCAGAACCTCATAGTCCCCAGAATCGAGAGCTGGGGTCTGCTTCTTACGAGGTTTGGAGACTTTCTTTTCGGTGGGGTCACCTGTAGTTTTGGCTGGTGTTTTGCCGAAGGTCACTGCTTTTTTGATGCTGCGCTTCTCTTGGGTGCTGACGCTTGTCACTACTTCCAGAACCTCATCCTCCACCTGAGTACGCTTGTCGTCTCCTTTCGTAACTTCCCCTGTCCTCTTTCACCTCTCATCAACAAAGGCATGGCCCACTTGAGTTCGAACTACCGCCAGGCGTCGATGTCTTTCATCCTCATCTAGACGAGCCTCTCTTTCTTCTTCTGTCTCACTTTCCTCCGTGCTTTCTTCTTCCTCACCGCTATCTTCCTTTCCGTCACTATCTTCTTCCTCGTCTTCATTAAGTTCCACCACTCGACTTACCTCACCTTCCTGGAGTTCCTTACCTTTTCCCTTGGTGTAGTGCCCATCTATTTCCAGCAGTTGTTGAACAATCCCCGAGCAAAAAGCCGTTACTTGAGTGCTCGCTCTCTGAAACAACTGCAACCTTACAATATATTGTGGAGGTTCAGCTGCAGCTGGCTGTACCGCTCCAGGCTGGGTGGGTGCAACTGGTTGCAGCTGCCGAGCCACATCTCTAGCGTAGTCCCTCATCGACAGCAACCTTCGTTCTGGCCGGTACCCAGAGATTTCTCCACCTCTCCCTCCACGTGGCCCTAGGGTTAACCTCCCGCGCTCATTAAGATGGATGATTCCTTGTTCTTGATTGGTTCGGATGTCAGGACAGAATGTCCGGATGTGCCCTAGTTCATCACAGTAAATACAAGGCCCTAACCCCTGCCGAGGATACTGTTGGTAGTTTGGCATTGTTTGTCGATAATAACCGGGCCCGGAAGGGGCATTCATTTGCGGTTCATGTGATTGCTGGGGGTGCATCGGTGGGTTGTCGGATTGAATTGCATAAGTTCTAGCCATTTGATATCCGGTATATTGGGGCCTTGGATCAGTTGCCTTGGTTAGTTGGAAGGTCCAAGCCTCATAGGCCTTCATCATGTTGTCCATTTTTGTGTCGATGGTCTCCTCCTGTTTCTCGGTTCCAGTTGTTTCCATACTTGGCGTCGTGGTTACAGCGGTGGTGACGGCAGTACTTGGTTCGTTCTCTTGGCTGGTGCTTGTTACACTGGGCATCTGTGGAAGTGGAACTCTGGTGAGAATGGAGTATGCTGAGACTTCCAATGTCGTATGGGTGGTATCGGTATCAAGGAGAGCAAGGGCATCGGCTGTAATGCACTTGTCGAGAATGTACTTGTGCAGGCTGTCGTACTTAAAGGTCTCAGGCTCCTGGGGGTCCAACTCGAGTTTGACGATGACCTTAGGTTTTAGATCTTTTGGGAGGGCTCCAAGCAGCGTTTCGACTCGTGCAAACTCGTACTATGTATCCTTGGTAAGCATAGCTCGGCTGATATTGTCATAGGCTAAGATGAAGGCTTTCAATCCGACATTCCCTCTCTTCAATTGGTCTTTGCACAGTCTCTCCAGATATGTTCTCGTATACATGTATACTCGGCTGTCAGCGTGTCTGAAGGCGTCTTTGAGTTCCTTCTTCAACTTCTCCCAGTCTCTTTCCTGGTACCCTTTCATCATTTTAATGTTTTCCTGAATGGTTTCAGAGCAATAATAGGGGAAAGTGGAGATGACATCATTCATTGATGGGTCTGTACCTGTGCGAGAAGAGAGGCTTTTGTATGCTTCGATGAACTTGGTGACGTCGGCCCCACCAAAAACGGGGGCTCCCATGGTTCCCGGGAGCGGCATTTGGTTTTTCTCCTTGGCAATTGCAACGACGAGGGACTTGATGAAGTTTTTCTGCTCTTGAACAGAGTTGGAGGAGTTGGTGCCGGCGATGTTAGCAGAGCCAGAGGAGACACTGGCGGGGGTGGATGTGCCAGCCTCTCTCGGGCCGGTGGCGGAAGTGGAGTGAATGTGAGCACGGTCAGACATGTTGAACGCTGAGGTGGTGGTGATAGCAGCGGTTTGTGAATTTTCCAAGCGGTGTTTTTGGCGATTGGAAGTCAATTGTGAGTGTGAGAGAAAGGTTTGGTAGTGTGATCTGGACATCCCTTCCTCCTCCTTTTCTTCTTGCTAGTTCTTTTTTTTTGTTTTTTTTCTCTTTCAGCATCATCGTTTCTATCCCCTGTATTCTGAAGCTGGCGTTCCAGCCACTCGATATTTCGTTTGGGACTAAGGTTAGTGCTTACATTAAGAGCTTCTTCTTTCAGCATTGTCGTTTCCATTCCTATACTTTGGGACTGACACTCCAGCCGCTCAATATTCCTTTGGTACTAAGGTTAGTGCTTAGTTTGAGAGCTCCTTCTTTCAGCATCGTCATTTCCATTGCCATATTTTGAGACTGACGCTCCAGCCGCTTAATATTCCTTTGGTGCTAAGGTTAGTGTTCAGGTTCGAAATATGCCCCGGTTGTGAGGTTGGTACCTTCGGTATTCGTCCCGGTGTGAAGTCGGTACTTATCATCCCGGTATAAAGTCTGTGCTTCGGTTTTCATCCCGGTGTGAAGTCGGTGCTTGTCATCCCGGTATAAAGTCGGTGCTTCGGTTTTCGTCCTGTTGTGGAGTCAGTGCTTGTCGTCCCAGTATAAAGTTGGTGCTTCGGTCTTCGTCGTGGTGTCAAGTCGGTGCTTATCGTTCCGGTATAGAGTCGGTACTTCGGTTTTCGTTCTGGTGTGAAGTCAGTGCATATCGTCCTGGTATAAAGTCGGTGCTTCAGTTTTCGTCCCGGTGTAAAGTCGGTGCTTATCGTCCCAGTATAAGGGTCGTGCTTTGCTTGGTGCTTGCCTTTTTATATTAAGTTGTGGGACCCTTTCCTCCACCATTCCATACTCAGCTTTGCGAGTGTAAGGCCGTATGTCCTCGTATGGATGGATACGTGTAGATACGGTTGCAAACGGGAATAAGTAATATAGATATCAATCGTACGGTATGTAGGTAAGATAATCGCTAGCGTGCCAAAAGCACTTCGCGAGGTAATTATATATGAAGGGCGCTTACCCGGCCTCGGCAGCCAAGTGCACCTGGCACCGCCATTATACCGAGCAGAAATCCGCCTTTGGGTTCCATTTGTGGCGATTTGAAGGGTGTATCGAGGGGGAGATTTCCAGTGACTTCCTTCTCGTCGCTCTTCGAAGGCTTCTCAGAGGAATCTATCGAAGAAGACGGTTTCGGCTCGAGGAGCGTGTGAAGAGGATGGGAGTGTCAAAGGTTGCCCGGTCAGAGAAAGAAGAATCCACTAAGTTAGTGGATCTGCGAATTCGAACGTTCGATCACACATTAGAGAAGATAAACAGCTCGGCTTGGAGTGCAGAAAAGGCTTGATTCTCTCTATCTACCGGCACTCCTGTACATATATACTCCTCAGTACTACCATACCCCTGACATCTCCGAACACATTAGTGTCAGTAGTGGTGGGAACGGACTTTCCCACCACAATGGCCAAACTGAGCGGCAGAATCAGACGATGGAGCAGTATCTCCGGGCTTTCTGCAACTATGAGCAGGATAACTGGGTAGAGCTCTTACCATTGGCAGAATTCGTCTACAACAATGCGGTGCATGCTTCAACAAGGATGACCCCCTTCTGGTTCAACTACAACTACCACTGACACCTGATGATGCAGTTCAAGGCACCCAATGACTCAGCTCAAGCCCGGTTGAAGTGGGAAGCCCAAGCGGACTCCATGACAATGGCCCTCGAGGAGACGCACTGTACCCTGAGAGAAAACCTGTTGGAAGCTCAAGCCCACCAGACGAAGTATGCCAGCGGCAAGGAAATGACGTTCGAGGTCGGAGATAAGGTCTGGCTTTCAACTTGGAATATCAAGACGATGAGAACGTCCAAAAAGTTGGATTACAAGCGCATCGGGCCATACACGGTGAGTAAAGTCATCAATAAGAATGCTTTCAAATTAGACTTGCCAAAGACGATGCATATTCACAAGGTGTTTCACGTCTCCCTGCTTGATACGTACTTGCCGCCTGCGATCGGCCAGCCACCATCAGAACTGCAACTGACGATTGTCAATGATACGGATGAATGGGTGGTCGATCGGATCCTCAATTCCAAGCGACGCTACTGAAGACTCCACTACGTCATTCAGTGGGCTGGTTACAACTACTTACGTACGAGCTGGGAGCTGGCAGAGAATCTCGAAAACGCTCAAGAACTTGTCAACGATTTCCATCGCGAGTATTTAACCAAGCCACGGCCATAATCAATGAGGTCGGAGCTACGGAGAATCAGGGTTACAGAGGATCAGAGTTACAGAGGATCGGAAGGATTTGGGGTAATGACAGGGTTCCTTGGGGTTCCTTCTCTTCTATTCTCTTCATCTTTCGTTTCTTATGGATCTCGGCCCAGTATAAATGGCGTCGGCACAGGTTTTACAACCTACCACTGGAGGTGGATTATCCTGTGCACCGGATCCGTCGTGTGGTCGCCGCGATGGCACCGATCGGTTGTGGGACTTATGCAGACGTACGAAGGCGTACACACCTTACCTTGCCTTTCTTTGTGTATATATGTTGCAGCCCAGGAGGTCTGCTGATAAAAAGGGGGATGATGTAATGGTGGTGCCAGGTGCACTTGGCTGCCAAGGCCGGGCAACCGTCCTTCATATATAATCACCTCGTGAAGTGCTTTTGGCACGCTAGCAATTATCTTACCTACATACCGTACAATTGATATCTTTATCACTTATTCCCATTTGCAACTGTGTCTCTGAGTATCTATCCATACGATGACATACGTCCTTACATTCCAACACATCTGCCATTGCATCAGTATAATACTTCCTTCCTTGCCAGCACAAATAAAAAAACATTATTGCTCCTGTTTGCGCAGAATATAAGACAGAATAAGTAGCATTATCTTCCACAGCTGTTGATGGAGGGAGTGAATATTAGAAACCACTCCTTATGATTTACTCCTTACTTTTGTGGCTCCATCACTTATGTACCCTCCAATGAAACATTTCTGCTTTTATTGCCTTAATATGATAGCATACTGAAGGTTAGAATTTAAACCATATCTCTTCATCCTAAAGACTTAAATTTCTTCACTGAACATATGAGGAGATTCTAAGAGATCCGAAAATATATCTACAGATCTATCTTTGAATACAATTGCCATACAAATCTTGTCAGCAAAATTCCAACCCAAAAACAAAATGAGTATCTATGTTGGCAAAATAGACTCAATGGGAACACTGACTAACTGCCAATTGAGACTTGCTCCAGAACTTCTTAGGAGATCTTAGAGCACTATATTCAAGACATTATCTCTCAGATCTGATACCAATCAGTTCAATTCCACTGCAGATAATTATATTTGTAGTTATACATTACATCATCTTCAACTGAGCTACTTGAGTTGTCAATCATCATTTTTCTCTGAAGAATTATGCTCCATATCAGACTCTGAATTCAGTGATTACTGAGTACTCAGTACATCTGGACTCAGTTCTCGTGCAATTACTCTGTCTGTTACACCTCACAGATTGCATATTACCTGATATCCTCAAAGCGGAGTCACCTACAATCACTCAACTGGTAACTCAATCGGGATGGTACAAGTGCCATCTCAGCACATTATCGAATCTCGACAAGATATCACTCGTTTGGTTACCATAACCAACGAAATCAGATAATTACCCATGCGATCAACTTCACCACTGATAAGGAATGAATGGAGGTTACTGGATAGATACCCTGTCAGCTCATACCATTAAAAATATGAAAGACAGCTGAGAGACTGTAAATACGAAAGTATCTGATTTTGTATCATAGCTAATGAGGTCTTTGATGACCACGTATATATAGACTGCTTACAAGTATACCCCTCACGATCAATAGGATACCATTTGTTAGGAAACTAAGAGATTGATAGAATTCGATAGGTTCAGACCACAGATGTGTGAACAACTGATGTCAGTAGGGAATCTATTCATCCAAGTATTAGATCTTAGCGGAAAGGTACAGAAGATCCCGTAGAGAAGTGGACGATAGTTTGTCTAAGAAAGGATATTAGTGCGAAGAGTAATTAGGTAGAAAAGCTCATGAGAAAAGTATAGGTAGAATTAATTGTTAGAGCGAAAGGATAGAGGTATAAAGACCTCTGAAATCTTCAAGGGTGAAGGGCAAGCTTCTTGATGAGGAGAACAAGCCTTAACAATATACGATTGGAAAGCCAAACATCTTTGTCTTGAATCTTTAGTGACTTTCACATCCTGAGCGAATCTTTATAACTTCCACCCCAAGCAAGTCCTGAAAGCAGTAAGGATACTACTTGAGTTGGTAAACCTGGAGTGACGCTTCCGGTGTTATACCATCTGCTCTTGATTGCAGCAGCAACCCTTCTTTCCCACCGCCATACCACCACTTGAAAAATAAGACTTCACCATACTGCATCTCCTTCTCTATCCTCAGTTGCTTAAACGCTGCCCTATAAGCATTGACCATTTCACCTTGGATTTTCTCGACCTCTAGCCTTGCATCGAAATCATTCTTGCTAAACATAATCGTGCACTGCCATTCTACTGGTGCAGCATTCCACTTTCTCTTTCCGACCAGAGTATCGCCAATGTAGGAAAATAATGGAAGGTCTATTGTTGCTTCAAATGGCTCCCCCGACAAATACGCCTTAGCAGTGCGGCCACTGGGTGACTTCTTGCACCTCGTCCGATGAAGGTGACATATCGCAATTTCATCACAGTTTTCGGATTCTTCGTTGTCCTGGGTGAAGTGATCAGGCCGTATACCGGTCTACTAGGGAAAGATAGCCCGCCGGTTACGGTTTGCTTTGGTTGTGGATCCGTGAGGTATCATTGGGAGGGTAATTCGTACTTCTCCGGCATTGCATGGTACCCTAATAGATTGGATACTATTTATGGACTTCCACTACAGAAGTCAAAAGTCACGTATAGTATCCAACAAAGAGGACCGGCCAGTCACCCCTATATCTATCCTCTGCTGGACGGTTCCATTCAACGCTATGGCTTCGATTGTTTACCGGAGGTCCTGCCGTACGGGAGTTTGTGTGGGTCCAGTCTGTCGAATGGGGTCGTCGAGCTCCGTGAACACACAGCTACAAGCGGCAAACGGTGATCGGACTTCTGTAGCACCTCGTAAGTCGCTGGGAAAGGAGAAATCGTAATATCGAACCTGCGATCTATCGCCAGCAGGGGCTATCATAATATTCGTGGAGTCGTTGAGTTCGGTATAACGGGTTATCTATAACAAGTGCTTAACTGTGTGACGGTGATGGTCTTTGATAAGCTCGCGGGAGAGGCCATTTGTATTAACACGGCAAGCCTGGTGCCAACTCCCGTATCCCCGACAACGCCACGCAACTGGAGACGCCTAAATGGCTTCGCGCACGATGGAGTCAATGAATTGATAACTACATAGAGTCAGAAAGTTAACCTTGAGTCAAAGGGCATGTGTACGTACATTTGCGGGACTTATTGAATGGAAGCCAACATTATCTTTGGCGAGACCAGCATTGTGTCAACAGCAATTGAGACTGGTCTAAGCTATCTCTGCTTCTGTCTTCGAAGGGGTTTCACAGAGAGAGCTGATTTTTTCCCAATCGAAATCATGAAGATGACTTGCGAATCCAAACGCATGATCCCATGAGGACAAGTCTCCCGGATCGTGACCTTTGTACAGAGTAGGACGTGCACTGTATTGACTCGATCCCTGGCCTTTAAAATGCGGAATAATTCCTCAATTCGGAGATCTTGTCTGATTCTCCCAATCTTCTATCCACGTCTGCAAGCAAGCTGAAGAACGTGCCCCATCGAGTGCATTGGGATTTCCGAGATATAGTTGGTACACGAACTGCTTCTTCTTATATGGACCTTAATTGTCTCCTTTTCAGCACAAATGTATAAACATTGTTCACACCCGTATCCATGGTGAACCTTGACTCCTGGAATAGCTCTTACTGGCTTCTCAGAATGGCTTGAATCCCTCAGCTGCCTGGTATAACGACCTGATCCTAAAGCTTGTGGTTAAGATTCCGCAGTTTGTTGGTAGGATGCTGATCGATGAAAGCACCACCCCACGGTACCAACAAGAACACCAGGATTAGCCGGAGGTAGTCTCGCACAGGCTTGTCATGACAAATCGGGGATATTGAGCTGTCGATGTTACTTCAAGTGCTGCTTGTGAGCGTTGAGGACAAAGTCGGAACGTATTGGTCGAGATTTGGGGGTATCAACGGTTCCCGAAATTTGAGGGTAAAGGACATTTTGGCGAATGCATGGGATATTAGGGCTGTCGATCGAGTTAAACTCTTTTGAGTTTAGTTTTTCGCAAAACACTCAGGGCTTCAGGTTTAGATCTTGAGTTTAAACCTGAGATAAGATCTGATAAGATGATGATAATAGATGAGATCATTGGAGCAATAAGATTCGATAACCTAGGTCCGAGTGATGCCTAGACATATTCAGTATCCTCTGCCTCTTCCTCTTCCTCTTTGCCCTCTATCTACCAGGCCCTGTATCTATCTGCTCATCAATCCATCGCCATTCTATCATCAGACTTGTAGTATCTGAAATTCTGAATGAAACTCCCAGTCTGTGATAGATTCCTACTTGTTTCTATATACTCCAAACCAAATCCAATCAGATTAAAAGCTCAAAGCTCAAAGCTCAAAGCTCAAAGCTCATTGTAAGCAAATCTCGTGGTTTTTCCTGAGCCCCGGCGAAGCTCCTAGTGTCCTAGATAGTATAGGGTTTAGGGTTATTTAGCCCTTACAACTGGGATCTGGCCTTATTCATCACAAGTGGAAGCGCGATATGTCTAGAACCCATTTTGACGGGTTCGAAATTATGATCGATCCCCGACACCCTCCAGTCTCCCACGCGCAAATTTTGAATGGATTATAAATTCCTCGGTTACTAGGTGTCAAAGACAAACTGGCATCAATCTCAACCTTACTAATAGACTTTGCAAATCCTATTATTATTCCAAGATATCTTTCCAGAAGATCCTCCCAAGTGGTGAAAACAGACCCATTATCCCCGCATGGAGCAAGACGTGTATATACCCCCACGACTTTACTGGCTCGAGAAGACTCGGATGCAGAAGTTTTAGGCGTCGATGACTGATTCCTCATCTGATTCCTCATCTGATTCCTCATCTGATTCCTCGTCTGTGTTGCCGTCGTATTCCCAGTCGCTGGGAGTGAGATCAGCCGGGTCGTCGATACTTGGCCACCATATCTCTGGGGGTGGTGGTGGTCTGCGACGAGGTTCGTCGTGATGGATTTTGGCGGTATGTCTCTCGACGGATCCTGCGTGTAAGTATGACTTGTCGCAGTCTTGGATGGGAGGCGATGCGGTAGCCGGTATGTCAGGCATCTTTTGTTGTTGAGCTTCGCAGTTCGTAAAGGAAGAAGGCGAGGCACTGGTCTCGTCGGCTTTGGTTGCTTGAGAAGACTCGGATGCAGTAGTTTTGGGAGCTTTCTTCCGTCTGGACGTCTCCTTCCTCGTCGTCTTCGCGTCGTCTTCGTCATCGCTGGGAATGGGATCGGCCGGCGAGTCCTCCGCAGAGATTTTTGGCCGCCATATCACTGGAGATCGTGGTTATCTGCGACGAGGCTCTGGCCAAGGATAGTGCCGTGGTGGGGGGGGGGTTCGTGGCGATGGTACTTCGCAATGTGATTCTCAAGGTATCCCGAGTTTACGTAGGACTTGTCGCAATAGCTGTAAGGGCATGCGAGACGGTAGCCAAAGTGGCGAGGCATTCTTTGTTGCTGAGTTTCGTGGTCTGAGAAACCTGATGTATGAAGTGGGAGAAAAGGATGATGTCTCAATTAGGTTCGAGCTTCCGACAGTCGGCTCGGCGCGCTAACTCGGATCAATCTATCCGCTATTTCCTTATCTATGGAATCTAGCAATCTCACCCTCGCTCGCTGTCATCATCGATCCATCTCCAGGAAATAAATAGGCATTTGCAGTGGCTGTCTTTCCCTTCCTCGCATGATCTTGTAACATAGAATCTACGCAAGCCTCCGGGAATCTTGCAAACAGACGGGCGTCTATCCCATTGAATTTGAACGCAAGCGGTCATAATCATTTTCAGAGGGCAGTTTGTTGTTCTATCAGCACAATACATATTTCCAAGTAAGATTCGATAATCAATAAGTATAAGATCGCATGCAGTTACAATTGTGCTGGTAGCAAAAGCTGGTAGCAAAAGCTGCCTCTCGGTTACCTGTGCAGCCTGCTACTTAATTCATAAGGAGCGAGTAGCATATTGTCTTTGGATGGATGTGATTCCCGACAGAAGGCACCAAAGTTTTTGCTTTATTACCATTAATAGGATAGATCAGGTAGACGGCTTAGATGTCGATGTTATGACTCAAGCTGAAGCCTGGGAAAAGCGGCGAAAAAGAAAATAATTAAAGTACTGAGCCCAGTGCCGGAAGCAAAAGAGAGGAGTACGATGAAGAGTACTAGTGAGAAGGAGGATAACCTATGCCACAGAGGAGGAACGCCAGCTTGATATAGGCGATACCCTTCACAGTTGCACAGTCGACGTCCCAAATCAACGCAGCAAATCCAACTACACACTTCATAGGAGGGATAGTCGTGAATGTCTCTCGCCGGCCAGAATATCTGTTCATGCGCTGAATAGATTTGAGACTATCAGGATTCATGGCTCATGATATTGACGCATTGTGCGGAGATGCCTAAAGAAACCATCTGAAGAGCTGCATCTAATTTGTCCTTCGAAAACCAACGGTAGTGTAGACGCGTGGAGCCATTGCAGTTTCTCGGTCTACCTTGATAATCACAACAAGAAAATCTGCGTGAATCATAGCTGGACGGCTTCCCACTCCGCCTTGCGATTGTCGAGGAAGTCTTACTGCTGGGCTAGCCATAGCCATGAATTTCTTAGTTCACGCGCCCTTGATTACCAACAAAGCAAGGCAGAAGAACGTAAGTCTATTCTCCCCAATGCCTATTCAAAGGCAATTCAAAGCAAGATTGCGCAGCTACCTGAGGCCGACGAACTTTAGAACGCCCAGCTGATCTCTCTTCCGCTCCGGTATCCAATGCAATGACTTAACTGAGACTTTGTTTTTTATTCCAGAGCCTTAACCCAATGCTTTGCATCCCTGCATGCATGCGCGTGCTCAACGGGACAGGCGCTTGTGGCCATTCCAATGATTCCATGGTTTCTATGTACAGCCATTTGTAGATGTTGTATCAATGCCTCCTGCAAAGCCTGAATGTTCGCAACAGTTGGGGCGGAGTCGGCATGATGTCTCTCATGCATTCAGGTAAAAATTTGGGTTTTGCTTTTTGCGTTGGAGAAAATAATCAGAACAGACCGGACGAGGCTCCGATACATCCACCAATGTAACAATGTCGATCTCAGATTTCTTGCGATGCCTAGTTTCTAACCAGTCGATACAACGCCCGACTCGAGTACTGCCATTGATAACGGGGATCATTCTCTTCGAATAGGTTGCATAGTACGACTTGCTTTTTTTGTGCGCAACTCTGCGCGCAAAACGCTATCTGCATGAGAGAAACCGGCAGGTGGGGGTGGAAATGGCAGTTATCTAGAACAAAGGTTGATCACCAGTCGATGAGCTAAGTTGCGTCTTACTATACGGATGAATGTGCCAACAGAATTATACAATAGGTTGGTAACGGTAACGAAGGCTTCCTCCAATTCCTACTTCGACTATAGCTATAGCTAGACCAGCCATGATGTGATGTGACTGTACCGCATTTGCAAGGAGAACTGGATTAGAACCCGTACATCCTTTATGTTGTGCTCCACTCTAGAAAGCCAAACATTGCACGGCGCCGGAGTGACGCGACAGCTTTGTAACCAGGCAAAAGATCCAGAGCACTGACGCCCAGCGCCCACCAAGTCTCCAGATACCCCTTTGGTATAAAACCAATAACCCCGCGCGGCGCGCACGATTCTGGTACTTTTTGGCTCCCAGACGGTATGTTCTTCTCTTTTTCACTTCCATCGTTTATTTTTGTTCGGAGAAACTGTTGTTGCTAATTCTCAATTCGGGGTTAAAACTAGCATTATGAGAACATATCCACTTCATTGTCGTGCTACTCGCAAAATCGAAATCATCGTTGTTTTTAGGTCAGATTAAGCTTCATTTTGCACCTGTGAAGCAGTCGCAAAGTCCGTGGAGCGAGCTTTGGAGCCAAGAAGGCTCTGGGAATGATAATAACTTGCTACATGAAATTCTACGATCGGTAATCACGATGTAAAAGACCCAACACATGCCACGACAGGAAACGATTGTCCAAGTCAGTTTTGATGTCCATGAAACCACCTGTGTTAGTTTCCTTAGCTACCTTCCAGATGGCACATTAAGATTGGACTAACTGTAGTAGTTTCGTTACTGCCGGATTCGATATGTCTACTGTTCACCGCGGAATAGTCACGTGACCAAATCCTCTCAACGAGCCCCTCAGGAATCGTAAAAGGTACCACTTCACTCCTGCAAACTTTGTTCGAATGAAAGAATATGTACAGAGCGAGATCAACGGACTACGTCTCGTTTTTTTGAGCAATTAAATTTAGCTTTGTTGTTGGTTATTGGCGCTTTGTGCAGGTGGTTCATCTTGCGCGTACGCGTTTCCTCGTTCTTTGCCGCGGGATAATACATGCCTAAACTCCACACAGTACCCACCTACTCATTTTCTGCATTCAGACATTCTGCCAACTCCCACCGGAGTTTATCAGCCTTTGCGGCTCTTCCGGCACCCGCAATGGTCTCTGGGTGCTTCATCGACCAAACCAGAACCCTCGAGCTCCCCAATACGTAAGGTCAGGGTGTTGCACCACATACACATTTGATACCAAGCAGAGCCCCATATGCATCTACAGGTGGGGGGGTCCCACTCATAAAGTCCTCGAATGGGACGGTTCAGTCTATGTGATGCAACAAGGGTTGACACGTTTTTCCCTAATCCGTTAACTGCGCCTTCGTTTCCTGTTGGATCCAGAGCCGTCTAGCAATTCCTCAGGTAGAATACTATGCGGTCAGGTATTGGTGGTGTGACCATTGGTAAAGCATTCGGATCGACATTGGTCTCTAGTTTGACAGATAAGAAGATCTGTTTCTCCGAGGCTCTTTCTATAAGATGTCTGATCCCCCCCATCAGTAATCGGCATTAAGCACATCTATACTCTTGCTGCTCCAACAAGACTGCAGGCCATTTAGTCTGCTCTAGCAGACTAAATACAGGCAGTGTGCACTTGGTCGAGTGGAGCGCATCATAGGCAGTGAGCCTGACGGTCGACCAATCCCCTTAAACGGCAGCAGCAGTACAACTTGTTCACGAGGTTCAAGCATCCGTTGTCTTTTTCCGATGGAGTCTCCGAATACTCATCCTACATGGGATGGAGAATGGTCCAGGATTCCCCATATCCGTGTTCAAGGGATACCGACCTCAGCGCTGGTCAGTATCGATCGTCCTGTGTAAATCATACGTCTAGATCTAATATTCGTCCAGCACACATTAGTGCAAGATTCTGGAGAAAAGATTCAACCCGAGTTTCTGTATCCTGGCATGGCATCAACCGCAGAGCCGTACACACCGCCGCTTACACCCCCGAGCTCATCGTTCCGGGAGGCGAACTTTACCGAGCCACATTTGGTTAGTCAGTACAGCGAAAGTGTTTATGCTCCGAATGTGTACCGGTAAGACGCGGCCCGATAAATTCTTAGCCGAGATAAATTCATAGACTAATACACTGCCAGAAATGACCATCATCCAGTTGCTCACACAAGCACCGACTTAGGGGTTCCGATTCACTCCAATCTGCCCGTTTCGTCAAGGGTCCACCATGGCGGTAGCCCTATGCTATTGTCTTATGACACAGCCTCCTCCCGTTGGGTGAGGCATACCACCCTAGAGTGAGTCTTCCATTTGTGACTATAGACCTTGCTGAGTATTTCCAATCTTCAGATATACCGAAAGCAATAGTCGCATGCCAGCACTGGCAGAGTATGATGGGACAGACGATTACTCCACCCCGCACACCGCATCCAGACCGTTTGTTGGCGCCCGGTCACACACCTCACCTAGAAGGTATGTGATGATATCCACACCCTATCTGGCCATATCACGCTAAAGATAATCTATAATCAGAGGTACTAGCAACGACCACGCCGCAGCATCTAACGGTATGTCCGGAAACAGCCTTGTCTCTAGCGGAACAAAGTGAGTGCCCCTATTAAACAGGCTTTGTTTCATGTCCTAACTAAATTTCTGATAGCCATAACAATCATACCGTTGGGCCAGAGCGTGGCCACCGATGCAGAATCTGCGGCACTTTGTTCAAGGCTCTCGGTCGACACATGCAAGACGTTCACCGCGATACATTAGACAGCCCACCAGCCTTTTTAGACTGCGATGAATGCGACAGAAAGGGTACCAAAGGTTTCAAACGGAAAGATAATCTGACCCAACATCTCCGGAACGTTCACGGGCAGAATATACCCAAGAGGAATCAAAGATAAGTATTGGAGCGAACATGGTGGACGGAATGAAGACAAAGAAGTTGCCCGGGGGTGTTGGCAGATGACATATGATGGTCGTTGCCAAAAGGGTTTCGGTTAAGGGATTGGCAGTTGGGCTATTGGGGGATTGGGATATGAGGTTTTCTGGAGTTATGTGTGAGTACTTGCTTTTGGGTTGGCATGGTATGGAGCATTTCAGCACGCCTGTGTTTCCTACTATTCTCTTCGCCTGTTGACAGATTTCTTTACGACGCGATTTGAGATTCATGCGAGCTTTCCTGTTTGTTTTTATTGATTGCTACTGAATCCTTCCGCGAACGGTCCCGGGCCCCCGTGCGTTTCCACCGTAACCAAAAATTAACCTCAGTTTCACGATCCTTCAAGTAGATGATATCATTCTATGTCTACTAGAGTTTCTGGTATCTTTTTTTTCCAAAATTCAAAATTCCAGTGGTTGGGGAGCAGGGCCTTTAGCTTGGGCGGAATTTTGTTGCCCCAGGACACGTATGGAGAAAATGATTACTGACAACACAGTTGCAGTGATGAACACATGCAACGGAGACAAGATGCATGTCTATCTGTGAGCATGAATGAAGCATCAGACCAGTTGCCCAATAGCTAATTACATGAGTGGTGCCATCGGCAGATGTTATGTGGTTGATGGTGTCATTATTGTGGGCTGTGCATTTCAGTTAGTGTGAATCCGTCGATCAATAGTGTGCCAATAGTAGTTCATCGAGCAGGTTTCAGCTTCTTCCCCCCCCCCCCCGGTGAAGCTAGTTCGATGGACTTTTTTTCTTCACTGCGCACACAACGGTTGCGGGTGCAGGTTCCTGCAAGTGCGCACGAGCACCCCATGACTTGCTGCGCCCCCCGCATCCCCATCCCGCATACTCATTGACTCGAGTTTCTCTCTATTAGTGTAGATCAACAACACAATTGTACAGCCCTATGTATTGTAGCGTACGCGTATGGATAGTAAAGTACCAAGATGACCAATGCACGGCCGTCGAAATGAGCGATTTTTTGTTCGATCGAGCGCCCGGTAACAACTTTGGGGAACGAACCAAGTCAAATTTCATGACACTGTGTACGGATATGTGCATGAGCACGAGAGATATCCAGAAAAACTCGGGAGTGCGGAGGAACCGGCGGTGAATCACAGGATTGATAATGGGGGTTCGGGGGGCGGAGGAGTTGGGAACGTCCAAAGACATGTTACGTGTACGGCACTTATTTTGTGCTGTGTAAACACAAATGTAAAAACAACCATACCACTTGGCCCGAAAACTAACGCAGTAGAGCATTTTCCCAGCTGGGCACAACAGGAGCTGATCATGACCGATGGCCATCTCTCGGAAAAACCTTAATTTCTGCGCATATGTTTAAGTATACAGACAAAGCCAAAATAGTCTTTCTAACGACTGGCATAAGAGCCGATACCCTGGGTGATGGGTGGCAGGAACTTCATGACGGATCTTAAATACCCACAACAGTACGCAACATAGACGGTCACTCTGTGAGTGATCTCTTGTGATTCAACGTGTTATGAGTGAGATTTAATGATTGCCAATTTCGATTTTCAATTTGCGGATAGTACAAGGACCTATCAATATCAAACAAGAAGCTATTGTGGGGTAATAAAACATCAAAGCTGAAATCCCCAACCAATCACACAAAATCGCCTCCTGTCTATTTCCCAGCCAGTGCACTTTCTACTAAATGGATGCTTAAGGAGCTAAGGGGCTAAGGGGCTGGGCGCTGGTAGACTGACTATTATTTACTCAAGGTCTCTCCGCCGGCTGTAGAGATCAGAATCAGCAAATACCTCTTGATAATGCACGGTGGGATCATCTAGAGAATTGCTTAAAAAAACGGAGATTCGGTAACTTCCTGCATTCAGGTAACCAACTGACGTTGATGCACGGAGGGTTTAACCCTATCATCCTCGACATCACGCCGCATACCGATCTTGTAGCTGTAAGACCGCTGCCGAGGATCGGTGGCGCTCTAGATCTGTTTGAGGGCATTTGTACCTGGGAGACATGCGCCGGAAGGACCTTCGCTTTGCTGTTGCACTTGCATGGGAGTGGAGGTTCAAGTAGGAGGATTGTGAGTGGCTGAATTGGGAAGGGCAGGGGGGAGCGCCCGGATCCGGAGCGGGTGGTGGATAACTATATCGAAGAAACACCCTACCCGAACAACCTAGTATCGAGAAGTTTACTCAAAGATGCACCCACACCCCGAAATATTATAGCACGTATTAATTCAGTGATATCAGCTACGATCAAGACACTCCACTGTAAATGTAGATTTCCAATGACACGCTAGCAAACAAACATGAGTGGAGGTTTGGCGAACGAACGCAGGATTGGAGAGTGATAATTATTTTGCGCAACGCCTGATAGGGTTTTACATCCCGAGTGCACGAGAGCCAAAGTGAAATCTACTCGAGTAGACGGTCTCTTCGGAGAAACTTCCGTGATACGTGAAGTCAG
The DNA here is from genome assembly GCA_014904905.1 of Wilcoxina mikolae CBS 423.85. Taxonomy (NCBI): domain Eukaryota; kingdom Fungi; phylum Ascomycota; class Pezizomycetes; order Pezizales; family Pyronemataceae; genus Wilcoxina; species Wilcoxina mikolae. The sequence continues at coordinate 1,257,870 of MU122094.1, forward strand.
AACATTTGCGATTCTCCTACTCGTGGGATTTCATGTCTCCGGACACCCCTGTCAGCGATTAGATGACGTTGATAAGATTAGATTGTATTTGATGACGCTAATGATGAGGCGTCCGGAGACTTACGAGTTCATTACCCTAAAGTTTCCTTTAGAGGAACAAAAGAATATTTCTGGGCACAAGAACAGGACTTCGCGCATTCTATTCAAAATGACATTTAAAAAATGCTGTTGAGTGAATAAATAGAAATCCCAGTTTATAAGTGTAATGTAACATGCGGGCAGTTGTGGGCGGGCAGTTGTGGGCGGGCAGTTGTGGGCGGGCATGCGGTGATGCGGGCGCAAAAAACTGTGTGTTATGCGCCACACACCCGTCCAGGTTGCGGATGATTCTACCTTAAGCGGTAGGTCAAAACCCTAGACCCCAAGCCCTAAGCCTTGCAAACCAATTCTTCTCATTCCCAATTACAATATGTGTCAATATCTCCCCACACTCGCCTCAGGCCACAGCCGCTGGACCGAATAGGCGAGGCTTGGACGGGATCTGGTGTGTGATTATGCATAAGTAAGCCTCATTTTATTTCAGAGTGTGGTATACAGCCGCAAGATCAGCGGGTAGAAGAATGTTAGTCCGCAGTCCGGGAATTCGAAATTTGAACCGACTCTGCCGAGCTCGCGAGCTCGAACGGAAGCTTACAAACCGTTCCGTGCGGATTCTACGCCATAGATTCGCGAAGCCGTCGCTTATCTGTATTCGAAAGTATCCTCAACCCACATTTTGGAATGCTGGGGGATAAGTATACATGAGCATTCTGAAAGTGTCTGTTCTGCTTTAGCAGTGCAGAAGATTCACCGCGCAACGCCCATAACTTCTGCGGCAGAAAAGTGATACTGCAGAAACTCTAAGCGAGTAAGCATTTTTATCATTCTTATGTAGCACGACTCATTAATTGCACTTGATTCCAACCTACACTAGGTTTGGCTTCGAAAATGACTTTTCACCACAACGGAAAACGCTGCTCTCGTATACCAGCCGTTCTTTTTTTCGCTTGGCAATGCACAGCGCGAGCTTGTGGCCGAGGTGAAATTCTGCAGCTGCCAATGAGAGTACGAAAACTTCTCATTCACGAGACACACTCGTGTACGCACGGGCACATATTGGTTGATCTTATTAACTATTTCAATTCAAAGTTTATAATTATTCTCTTATTCCTTTCCTCCTGTCAATACAGTATGCTTAAACAATGAATGTTACATACTCGACATAGGGATCTCGTTGGTGAGAATATATCAAGATTGCAGATAAGACATACGTTCTCTGCCCAAATTTGAAGGAAGGCCGGAACAATCGATCTCCAGCACCAGAAAGCAGAAACTGGTGTGTGGAACAAATGCAGCTTGTAGCCTTGTTGTCAACTCAGAGGAGGTACTGGCAAAAGAAAATCCACAAATGCAAGCCGATTATACCTCAGGGTTTCCATCTGGGTTCTTATACATAGAGCTGCGCTAGTGCAATTTAGATGTTAACAGAGGCATCATAGCAGGCTCTCGAGATATATGTTGATCTGATTCGTGCGTAAAGCTGTACCCCTGTAACCCGAGGTTTGGTTGCATATGGAGTCACGCTTCTTCACCGAATTGGTTGTGAGATATGATGTCTCGCACTCCCCCTAACGTTTTCGAATTCTTGAGTTGCATCAGCTATATCTTCGGGGAGAAAGAAAAATACACCAGCACATTAATCGGATTAACTCTCACTTACCCAGGTCTGCAAGTCCCCACCGCTCCTCACCAAATGTCGACGCCAAATTACAATTCGGATGAGCAGCTTTCGAATAATCCAGGCATTCCACACAGACTTAGACAGTATTATTGAGATTGACATCTCGTATAGTTAACACCCAGTTCCATATCATCGGAGATATGAGGCTCGAACGGAGCCATCTTTTCCCATACCAACGCAGGATGAAGCTGGGGGAGGCCGCAATCTCGGTGAATTGTGGTTGGCTGTATATCCTACGGTGTAAGTGGCAGTAAAAGGTGGTTGGTGGAGCTTGAAAAGAGGCGATAATTCGGGATTGGTTGGGGAGGGAGGAAGGGAAGAAAGTTTGCCGGGACAGTCCTAGGATATCCGCAATACGTAGCAAATCACAGCAGAAGGGGAATTTGTGCATAATTGCGGCGGTCTCGGGTAAGAGGTGAGCCTGTATTTACTTAAGGTTTAGTTGGTAAAACATTTTGAAGTTTCAAAGTTAAGTTCGCTTCAGGCAGTTCTCCACACTTCCTCGAACGTCAATCCACCACAAAACCTCCCTCCCCTCCACAATGCTTGTTCCCCCCATATATAGCCAACATAGCGGCTCTCAAGAACGCAGATAATGTCTGCGATGCCGTCAGAGGCCTTCGTATCAAGGTTTTCCGTACAGCTGCAGATGTCATTCACGTCAGCTACCCTTCCTGTAATCACTCAACTCTCCTCCGCGGTCTCCATAAAGCACGAATCGATCCTCTACCCGCCGGAGCAAAACCGGTTTCGCCGTACTGTGCAGATTCTCTGATATGGGATATGGTGACATGTGCCGAACGCTTGAAATCAGCAGTCGAATTGGTTGATCGCGACACACGCGCACTTACCCATTATGTTTCCATGCGGGGCCGTGTTTCGCTGAGGGGGTGGGTGGATTTTGGAGACGGTCAACGCGAGAAGGGATTGGTTATGAAATGGAAGGATTATAGTGAGCCGGGACTGTGCGAAGATATACGGCATGTGGTGGAGACGGCGGAGCGGTTGATCGAGTTGGCAAACAACCTGGTGGGCCTAAATGAAAGCGAGAATATCGGAGAGAGCCCGGGGCAAATAGGACTTTGCAGAGACGATCGCGCAGAGTGTCGCTTGGTGAACTTGTTATACCGGAAGAACATTGGGTTGTAATGGATAGATATCAAATTTTCTCGCCGCTCGCAAGCCGTCTGCAGTTGTCATTTTCACGAGTACTTTATTCTCTTGAAGTTGATGAGAAGACACTGCAGGTACTGCGGTAGGGCTGAAACGGGGATTGGGTGTAACCACGCTCCCCATAACACTGCCCCTGCAGAATCTTGTCAAGATCATGATTTGATCTCGGGGAAGTTTGAACAAACAACATCGAAAACATTCTCAAATAGAACCGAAAAATGAGTGCCGAGCAGACCCCCAATAATTTGCAGATTGCTACCACTTAGGTACAGATGGTCGAGATTGCAAACAAACGTCTACCTAGAATCTGGCCGCTGAACACATGGCGAACGACATCATCCTTGAGAAGGCTGAGAGCGGTGGTGAACATACCCCTCGCTAACCTCTGCCCTCTGCCTTGAAGACTTCGGATATCACTCACGCTCGTTTAAGCAACTTCAAATCAGACTAGACCGACTCAACCCCTACTTCCCCTACCGCGAAGAGACACCGCCAATTCCATCAGTCACTTGGGCACTGTCAGCCTCCCCTTCCTTTCGCGAAACCATCATACAGCAAGCAGACATGAGGGTTCACTACTGCTCTCCCTTTTATGTATCACTGACCATTAACTAACAAACACCCCAAAAACAGCCCACCACGACAACAAAGCTCTCCCTCTCCTCGCTGGTCCCAACCAGTTTCCTATACTTCCCTCCATCGAACCTTAGCTTCGCGGGCGAGATACGACTCGATATCAAACCCTCAATGAATATCCCGCCAAAACTTTCCGTCCACTTCCTTGCACTTCTTCCAGGGCAAGATCGCACATTGAGAGTCAGGATGTTCCCCTACAACGGACTACAGGATGTTCTAATCACGAGAAACGAAGGCGAGGATAAAGTGGAAGTCCAGTTTCTACGTGCGGGCATGGTCATCGCGCAACAGGTGATTGAGGGTCTTATGAAACCGCAGTCCTGGGAACCGTCGCCAGCGATGGACAAGCTGAAAGGAGAAACTGAGTGTGTGTTTGTTGGAGAACTTGGAGGGAGGGCAAGACAGGCTTGGGCGGGGTTCGTTGAGGAGGTATGTTGCCTACGCCTAGGAATATGGGTTTTGCTGACGCTGGCGGTAGTTTGATCGGGCCAAGGCGGATAGATGGACCCCACCACCACCACAGACGCCGCCGCCGCCGCCGCCGAAGGATCCCCCTCGGGAATCCCAAATGATGGAAATCAACTACGACGAAGAAGTAGAAGCAATCCTCCACAACGCCGTCTCACCTTCCAACTCCCCGAAAGCCGTCAAAAGCAACACCGTCATCTTACCTGTACTCTCCAGTATCCCCACAAAATCCGAATGGGTCAGCTATTCCCCCCCACTCCCCGATTTCGACTCACACCCCGAAACACGCTCTCCCGTGTGGCTTTCCTACGCAGAGCTAACAGCCGACCGACCTCCTCCTCCATCGCTCCCGGAACACCCGCGCTCAGTCCTACTCCTCCACCTACTCCACCTCGTCACTACCTCGCACTACGTAACCTATCCTGGCTCCTCAGAAACCTGCAAATACCCTCTCTCCCTCACCCTTGACACCTACCTTCGCGAGCTGTCCATTCATATTCCCGGAGTCGCGCCAACCAGAATCGACATCCCGATTTCGTTCGAGAGCGGGTTTACATGGCGCTTCCACGACACGGAGAGGAATGTGTTAGTGATGAGGGTACAGGGAGGGTTAGCGCATCCCAAGGAGGGGGTTAGAAAGTCCTATGTGGCGGAAGGTTCCAGGAGGAATAGGTTTTGGGAGGAGTATCATTGGGTGTGGACGGAGGGGGGAGGGGGTACGAAAGATGTGCTGGGAAGTGGTGAGACGATTTGGATTCATGCTGAGGGAAAAGGTGGGATCAGGGCTGTTGGGGAGTTTGCGAGTGAGATTGAGGAGGTTAGGTGGGGGAGGAGGAAGGAAGAAGGAGAGTGCTGATGTGGGTGAATACGAGGAATATTACCAAAGCAATTTGCGGCAGCTTGTTATAGCACTCACCAGACGACGGTTACCAGAAAACGAATTTTACCGGCCATGTCTTTAGTTTGTCTAGTCTATCAGGTGAGGAATAGACCGAGTGTCATATTGTGTGTGTATGCTATCCAGGGTCAAACATCAATGAGGAGAGGGCACCTTCATTCCTCCTCCTCCGTTCTCCGCATTGCGGTAATTGTGGCGTAATCATCAGTGCTCGCTCACTCACTCATCATCTCACAACCAACTCAAAGTTACTAAGAGAAACGCGCAGGATGAAGGGAAATGTGTACTTGGGGGAGGAAGGTGTTGGAAATTTCTCTCGTACCCAGTGGTGGCAAAATAAATTTCGCGCGACGGTTCACGGAGGGAGGGAAACGGCTGGAGCGACAAGTCTACTGTTTTGCGCCTGCAAGTGGTCATAGCTTCACCATAACGAAAGGTCTCTCTTTCTCTCTTTCTCTCCTTACAAACAACATCACTTTTGGATTTCTTACACTTGCTACAAATTTCACTACCGCCACTTTTACCTCTAGAGGGGAGGGAAATACTCCTCCTTCCACCTCCTATTCCTCCACCACCTTCAGCGCTACAATTTTGCGACATAAACTACTTGCCATTGCACAACCACGCAGCTCTGTAACTTTGAAACGCCACGCCCACCCGGAGCTGTCATATGTGAGTTATCCACCGCTTCGTGCAATTAGTATGACTGGGCGGCTTTCCTTCCTAGCAATGATGTTAACTAACCTGAAACAGAATCGAAGGCTTATATCCTACCTCTTTCGGTTCAACGTCGCCTCAGAAATCTATCATTAAATAATGCCACTGTCTGGCGTTGAACAACCCGTCCTCCAATATTCCCAAGACTTGATTCGTCTATCGGCTCTTTCTTCAGCGCCGTACATCACACTTTTGTCGCCATGCCTGAGTTCAATGGGGTCACTGTGCGGATATGCACCGCAGAGAGAGGCGAACTACCAGAATTTACCGGTGAAGTTGAGGAGAAACGTGATTTTCCAGTTAAGACCGTTTATATTGAAGCTGTCAGCAACCAGACATTCTGGGTTTCTTGTTCTTTTAAGTCGGATGGCGATAACGCAGAGATTCGTCGGGACGTTGTCTACAGGGTGGAAGCAAATTTCGACGGCAAGCACCTTAATACTACATGGTCTTCATCAGGTTTGGAGATAAGAGGGCAATGGATTAGGTTACCATCAGGTGCCTCCGAACTTCGCTACTTTTGCTTTAAGGAGATCGCGTTTATGGAGGGGCGCGAGGAGGGCCAGATCGAGAAAGACGCAATTGCGTCGATTGGGGAAATCCGAGTTCCTATTCGCAGAATTACAAGAACTAAAGTCAAGAAGACATATGAATATTGGGCTGAACAAGACAAGACCGACGAATACGACTCGAATGATATTGAAGGAGACTCGCCGGTAAATACTAGTGATAACAATTCAGACCCAGGGCCTGGAACAGAAGTTGTCGAGACTCATATATGTGAAAAGGATGTCAAAGGAAGGGACATCTCAGCGATAGTTGGGTAAGAATCCTCCCACACACCATTGCGACCACAAACGCACATTAACAATATACAAGATTCGGGAAACGGGTGTCGTATCTCCCTCCCCCGCGTCCGTACAATCCGAGTCAACACAAGCGCCGGAAGGTCATAGATTATAGCAAAAGAGTCAAGACCGTTCGTGAGTATACTACCGAAGATTGGGACTATCTGGATAGCTGGGAAAAGCCGTATGTCATGTTTGTATTTCGATACATGAAGAAATCCAGTCTTCAGTCTCGTGGGCTGATCCCTAGAACCCCTGAACGTACGCCGAGTCCAATTAAGGTATGTTTTGTCACCTTTACTACCTCTGATCCATTTAGTTGACGATGATGCTCCGTTTTGTAGGTGGAAGCGACCCAACAAGTGAAGCAAGAGTCAAGAGTTGCCCGTCCTTGGAAAGATGCCGGAAAAGTTATCGATCTGACTGGAGATGATTGATTTGCTTCATTTTGAAGCTGCTGTTGTAAGCGGTGGGAGTATCTGCTATGGCCCATTCCCGTCGACCCTATTATTAGGGATGGCTGCGATTTCTAACGCTGGATATTGTGGTGGGTTGCACATCTGGTTGTAATGGCCAGACTATTCTGCATTTTGAATGCTGGAATTCCGAGCATGTACATATAGTTAAAGCACTGACCTTCTTTTCGTTGCGATAATTCTTGAATGTGGAGACAAAAACGGAGTGGGGGTACTCAGACATTCATACTGTGATTGGCCTCCTAAACGTCACCCGAACTTTACCACCACCACCACCACCACCACCAGAACAACTACCATACCTCCCTTTTCGACTTTTGTCCTTCACTCAAACAGACCCAGTGGATACTCAACAACTGCAGTGACATCTACATTCAGAACAAAAACACACGTGATCGAATCGCTGAAGTGGCCGTGGTGGCTTTGTCTTCCGAAGTATTTCCGCCAACTTACTTTCGACAAAGGCGTACGAGGCACCACATCACATAGGTTCAAATACAGAAGAGTCTGTCGGAATTAAGCTGCACACGAAACCGAATGGACGGTGGGTGGTGGTGGTGGGGTGCGCTATGGATTTCAATGATTGAAGGACGACGCTTTCTGGCACCTATTAAAGCGTGGGAGGAACGATGTCAGACGTTCAGTCGTACTTGGTGGGGGTATGTAGTGGGTTATGTTCAGGAAGTTATGCAAGATACAATGTTTTCTGATTGCGTTAAAACTTAGGTCATGAGAACCCCGTGGAAATGTTACGAAGTGTTCTCCAAACAGCGTTTCTGGTATACAAACCACCATTTATCAACTACTTCAGCTTTGGGAAGTGTCGCACCCTAGGATGGAAATGTCACTCGGCCGCTCAGATCCCGGGGGTTGGGGGGGTTTGGTGGGCATCTTGTTCTCGATCGTCTCGGCTAGCCGCTAAAACAAAAAGCATATGTTTCTCTTGCGTCTGATCGATCGATGCATATGTGACCACAGATCGAGTTCTCTATGGTGGTGGTGCTCTGAAACCGAAGTAAAACAAAGTGACTACAGGTGTTTTGGATGTATCCCTTATTAAATAACGTACCGAAGACTCTGACCAAGAGATTTTTTTTTCTTCTTTTGGGGAATACAAGCTTTTGGAGTAGAGCAAAGCTGTCAATTTTATCATCCACAAAGCCCTAGAACATACTTATACTACATATTCGAAAGGCGGGCAAATTTCTGCCTCCACCGGTCGTTGGAATAAGGTTGACCGACATGTAACGTCCGTGCACGAATGGATTGGTTCGGCGATTCACGTAGAGTACTCTACTCTAGATAAGGAGGGGGGGGGGTTCTTGTTCCTCGAAGCAAAAAAAAATCATTTGCAGGGGTATATACAGGTACAGCAGCGGCGGGGTTCTGGATGCGGGGGGGGGAGGGTTATTGGTTCAGGTTCCACTGTTTGCTAGTGAATTATATTGATAGGCCAGCTCCGTCCGCGGATCGATGAGATGACGATGCAGACAAGATCCGGTATCTATCGTTCCTTCACCGATCGATACCTGTATTCGTATCTTCGAATTGTTGTGCACGATATCTCGGATCTGAATACCTCCCGTCTTGGGGATTTCGTTCGCCCACCGGAATTTCTCTTTCGCGGATACCTAG
>MU122094.1:1268215-1380180 GCA_014904905.1 Wilcoxina mikolae CBS 423.85
GGATGGGGGATGGAGGAAGGAGGATGGGGGAATTACTTTGCTTATGTACTACTTGTTTTCTTTATTGGGTTTTTGGTTTGTGTTTTTAGTGTCCGACGGCTTTTTCATTCGTTTGTTCTTTTCTCTTTTGTTTTCTGGGATGGGTGTTTATTTTTTATTTTTTCTGTTGTTCTGCATACAGCGGGTGGTGGCTGGCGTACTTAGCTTCTTCTTTCTTTGTTTTGGTCTTTTTGCGGTGTGTATATACCTGGGTTGGAACGGTGGGAGTTGGAAAGAGAAAAGATGAAGGATTTTTTGGTATAGTTAACTGCGGGATTCTGGTGTGATTCTCCACCAATACTAGCAACTCTTGAGACGTTTCCTCTGATTCCATTTCTTGAAGGTAGTAGTGATGGCAGATGGCAAAGGAGGTGCACTCAACAGATTCATATCACCAATCGGCCGAAAGTTCACTCGGGCCGATTGACCCCCGCAGTTGATTTCAATTTCACACCACCGGCGCTGCGTTCCGAGATTCCGAAAGGCTAGCACACCTTCAGCACAGAAAGAATTATTAACCACCTTCCATTCAATTCCCTACTCATACATTGGATCTCAAGCAATCCTACAAGACTAAACATTAACGCCTCATTCGCTGCATACAGACCACCGAAACGCCACCCGATTAAAGAACGCTGCGTTCATAACAGAAGCAGAAACAAAACACCCGGCCAGGTGCGAAGACAGTGTATTCCAGCCAGCTGGAACACCATCATGCAATCTTGGACACCCGCCTAACCGTCATCACCAAAAACGATTCACTCAGCCAGAAGCCTCAGCCTTAGGTTCGTTATGACTGTCTCCCAGGATATCTGTGCTTCTTCCATCACTGACGCTACCCTTCTCCTTCGGGCTCGAATCCCCTTCCTCTTCAATAACCACACGATATTCCGGTGCCTTGCCCTTGGGTTCCTTTGGAGGCGTCTTAGATTGCAGTACAGGATCCTGCTTCAATTGTTCGAGCTTGCTTCGCAGTATTTGGACCCTTTCTGCATCCTCGGGATTGTTTCCGGCTAAAGCAAGATCTGATTCCAATCGTTGGATAGTCGCCTCGATGTTGGTTACAGCAAGGGACGAGGAAGACGGGATGGGATCAGGAGAAGTCACCCGCATCAACTCAGAGGATTCGGATTGGCGGGATGTCAGCTTATCTGCGAGAAATTCCTTCCCCCTGGTAAGAGATTGGTACAATGATGACTTCCTAGTAAGGCTTCTACTGAGAGGTCGAGGAATTTGAATAGGCGAGCTAGGTCGGCTCAAGGACCAGTTACCAAGCCGAGACCGTTGAACGAACTTTTTGGAGCGATAGTAAAACCTAAAGAATGCAAAGGGCTCATCCTCGGGGTCGAGATTCTTGAAAGTGTATCTATTTGTACAACTCAAATGAGCTTTACTTCCCAATAAGAACTCCAACGATTGGAACACATACCGAACTGTCTTTGCCGCAGGAATTGATGCTCCTAGTCGGGCAGTATGGCTAACTCCTTTCTTCCGCAAGGGCCCTCCTTGACCTTGTACTGGCAGCTTATCTGGGGATATTGTTCCATTCCATTCACCTGTCTTCTCGGCACGATAAACTTTGCATTCGATTGTTCCAGCCGTTTCAGGTGCAACTAGAGCACTTGCTGATCGTGGGTTCTTGTGTTTCACCTTGTCCACCAACGTAAAGAAGACGTCTCGTCGATAAACATTACCAGAATCGTCTTTTCCGTACTGAGAAGTGATGCTCGACTTTACGGGCCCCACCGATGGTGGCCCATCTCCTTCGACTGCCAGTGGAAATTGTGTATCAATACGGTGTCCATCAACGTGGAATTCGACAGAGACGGCCTTGGCTCGGATTGGATGTTCTATGGAGTAGTTGAGCCAAAACTGCTGTCCGCTACTACAAAGTGGCATGTAGTGTCAGTTTGGTGATTCAACTAAACCAATGTTGAGGGGGTCTTACTGTGCAATGATGAAGCAGCTGACGCCACCGGGGAACTCATCCACATCGAATTCTTCGAGAGGACCGTCGTGTGTGTTAATTGAGGCAGTGATTCCGTTAATAGTAGGCATGTTGACGGACGAGGATAGTACAAGGGAAATGCAGAACAGAAAAGAGCGTTGATAAAACGAAGGGTATTATATTAGTACAAGCCAGAAAGCGAGATCCAACAAAAACGAAAGTGAGCAATTATCAGAGGAGCGGGAATGGAGCTGAATCAGAAGCGTGGTGTTGTTGTTCTGTTTGGCAGCGGTTTGTTTGACAAAGCAGGGCTAGGGGAACAGCTTGGTACGCGGCAGTGCTGGGCCATAGCGGCACTAGAGCAGTGCAGACTTTCCGTACGTCAAATGAGCTCTAGATCTTATAAAAAGACCATCGCATCCCATATCATTGGGTTTGACACCGACTCGAATCTCGTCACTCGTTGGCTCATTACCATTGTTCGAGACCCTCACCAACTTGACTGACCCTGATTTAGAACAAACCCGGGATCGAACGACAATCCATCAAAATGTAAAGAGTTGGCTATGGTGCTCGCTTTACAGCTTGGAAATGAATAAAAAGAGGACTGGAATTTCGATGCATAGAATTGTGTCGGGTTTGGCGGATTGATGTTGCATATTTGATGCGATGAGTGTTGATGTTCTGAACACCTTGCTTCTTCGCCTCCACTCTGCCGCAAGTAAGCTCTTCACGTCCACACTTCCTTCTCGACAACCACCACCACTACTGCTGTACGTATTTCCAGTTCTTTGTACCGTCTCTTCCAGTCCATCGCTTGTCCTTCGGGTCGCTTGAGTTCCCTCGACTATCGACGCCGGTTCCCGTCCTCTCACTCTCTCACTGCAGCAGGTTTGACAGCCCCTTGTATTAACTTTCCTCGACTTCCAGCCTCTCTTAGATCTTTATTCTCATACCCCGAGCTCTACCCGCGATGTCACAAATCCGAGGAACCGCCGGTTACCACTTAGGACCAGACCATAGGCCATTCGGTGGCCCGTCACATTCGGCGGCCAATTCGGACCCCTCTCCTCTGGACGCTATCCGCGCCCAAACGAGTAAGATTGAGGACCTGCTAGATACTTTCGCCGACCCCGTTAAGCCGTGAGTTGCAATTGCCGGCCTAAGACAGCAAGCTCCCGCTAACTAGTTCCCAGGTATCTTCCCGCGATCGGTCGCTTTTTGATCGTCGTAACGTTCCTCGAAGACGCGCTTCGAATAATTACACAATGGAATGATCAACTATCATACCTCCGCGATTACCGAAGCAGTTCGTTCCCTGGGGTGTACCCCTCTTGCTTAACTTTGTTGACGGGTCGTTATAGTTCCTTGGGGCTTCACGCATCTATTTTTGGCATTGAATGTTATTTTTATGCTTTCGGGATCGGTGATGGTCATTGCGCGCCGTCACTCCGAGTATGCGGTCGGTGGACTTCTTGGCGTCGTGGTTACCCAGGCACTCGGATATGGGCTCATTTTTGATCTCAACTTCTTCCTCCGAAACTTGTCGGTGGTGGGAGGACTTCTCATGGTTCTCTCCGACTCGTTCCACCGCAAGAAGTTTGCATTCGCCGGCCTCCCCCAGATCGACGAAAAGGACAGGAAAGTCTACTTCCAGCTTGCTGGTCGTGTTCTCCTGGTCTTCCTGTTCATCGGGTTTGTTTTCTCCGGCGAATGGAGCATCAGCAGGATCCTGGTCAGCTTGGTCGGACTCGTGGCTTGCGTGATGGTTGTTGTTGGCTTCAAGGCCAAGTGGAGCGCGGTTTTGTTGGTTGTGATTCTGAGCATTTTCAATGTGATCATCAACAACTTCTGGACTGTAAGTGTCACTGGTTGTTTGTGGAATGGATGAAGCAGTCTTGAATAGAGCTGACGTGAGAATAGCTTCACCCTCACCACCCCCACCGCGATTTCGCAAAGTACGACTTTTTCCAGATCCTGTCCATTGTGTAAGTTTAATGCTTTTATTACGTTCCTGAATGTCTGCTGATAGGGCTGTAGTGGTGGTTTGGTGCTCTTGGTGAACATGGGCCCCGGCTCCCTCTCGGTTGACGAGAAGAAGAAGGTCTACTAAGGCTGCATACGACGGCAATGATCATGGTTGACTGTAGAAATGGAATGGTATATGGACCGTGTAGAAATGATTGAATATGATGGCAGGGAGGGGAGTTTCGGGGCGGGACGGCTGGACGGATAGGATTGCGGATCGAATGAGCAATCTTGGGAAACTTCCGTGGAAAAATAAGTGGGATAGGCGCTATTGAGGTACTTTGCGGGTGTGTCTGTGTCTGTGCTTTGTATTGAGTTTCCGTTTTGCTGTGTTTATGCCAGTACAGAATTCATTTTTCTCCCATATCATATCATCACTGTGCCCTTGCATATGTTTGGCACTCGGTTATGCACAGGCATGCAGCTCCAGTGTCGTGGTCAGGATTGAGCAGAGGATCGTGTAAAAGGCGTCACTATGATACAGAGGGGCTTCAAATAGAGTATCCGAAGAGACACAGCTGTCGGTGACGTTGAGCTGCTGCCTTTCACTTGTTTTCCCATCGTCCAAATTCAACAACCCTGCAACCACGTGAGGGAGACCCCTGCTTCATCACCGGCTCTCACATGTGAACGAATGGCCGATTGCCGCGACCGCCAGCAACCGCCTGTCATCGCACCGCAATATCAAATGAACTCCAATCTCGCTTTGCAGCAGCTGCGGCCACAGTCCCCGCCGTCACCGTCATGTTTTCCTCGCACTCTTCCGGGGACGACATCGCGACGGTACGGTCCTTTCCGCGCTCGTTCTGGTTACTCGTACGGTCAGTTCTGTACGCACTCTTGAAATTGACTCTTGTGGTCCTAGAAGTCTGGTGGAGTGCACGACACCCGTCTCCAATCAACATGGAGGGTAGCGACTAACAGGACACACAGAAACTCCACGCCCGTCTCACACGGAAATGTCCAAAGCAGCTGCTCGAAGAACGTATGGCCACGGCAAATAGCTACCAGGAGTGGTACGCCGCAGGCCTTGAGCTTGACGCAATGCTTGGGAACGATTTATGGTACTCACCTCCCTCTATACGCCTCCACCCACCACTGCTAACATCACCCAGGCGTCAGAATCCCATCTCGAGATACTACGACTATACCCTGATATCCGCGCGTCTCTCATCCCTCCTCGCCTCCTATAATCTCCCAGTACAAAGCCGGATCGCAGCTCTCCGTTCCGGCCTACTACGGAATCTGGGGAACATCACCAGCACGCCTTTATTCAGCCGCTCGTACGTCGGTACGAAGATCCTGATCGAGACTTACACCGACGCGGTGGTAGAGATGATAACACATATTGCATCCCTTCCTCCTTCGGCAGAGTTTTCTCATCAGCAGAAGCTCTCGTTTATCTCGGATACCCGGCAAGTCTTTGGGAGGACGGCGCTGATGCTACAAGGGGGCGCAACGTTTGGATTGTGTCATCTGGGAGTAGTCCGCGCACTCCACCATCAGGGTTTACTCCCGCGTATCATCACCGGAACGGGGGTGGGCGCGCTGATTGCAGCTTTGGTGGGAATCCATACCGACCCGGAGCTCCCGCACTTCCTCTCGGGCGACGGGATAGACCTCACCGCGTTTCCGACCTCCTCGGGTAGCTGGAAACGGAAACTCTTGCGCTTCTGGAGAACTGGTTATCTGCTGGATGTTAAAGTTCTCGAATCATGCGTGCGTGCCAATGTTGGGGATCTAACATTCTTGGAAGCCTACAAACGTACAAAACGGATTCTCTGCATTACTGTCTCCACTTCAGATCCGCACAACCCCGTACCTACTCTCTTGAACTACCTCACCGCTCCCAACGTACTAATATGGTCTGCGGCGTGTGCTTCCAACGCCCCCTCACCACTGTTCGAGAAAGTGCAGCTTCTGTGCAAAAACGAGCGCGACGTAATCGTGCCCTGGGTCAGCGACGAGGTGCAATGGCGCAAGTGGAGCGAGCACCAACCGCTTGATCGTGATTCACCGTACACACGTCTCGCTGAACAATTCAACGTCAACCACTTCCTTGTCTCGCAGGCACGACCCTACCTCGTCCCATTCATTTCCTCGGACCTCCACCGCCACCATCGGCGCGGGGTATACCTCAAGCTGCTGAAACTCATCGGGATGGAAATAAAGCATATCCTCCGACAGATGGATACACTAGGCTTGCTACCGCGGAGGGTACGCAGTTTCTTGATCGGTGAGATCGTGCCAGGGGATAGTATCACTGTCGTTCCGAAACTGGTGTTGGGGGACTTTGAACAGCTCCTGAGTAATCCCAGGAGGGAAACGTTGGATTATTGGGTCATGAAGGGTGAGCGTGGTGTCTGGGGTGCTGTGGAGATTATTAGGACTGCACTCAGGTGTGAAATGCAGTTGGATGCGTTGTATTGGAGGGTGAAGGAGGAGGCGGAACCGGGGGAGGGGAGGAGGAGGAGGAGAGTCGGGAGGGAAAGGAGGCCTAGTGAATAGATATGAGTGGGAGGGTGTTGGGTATGGTATAAATTTGCATCAGGGATAAATTTGCATCGGGTTTGGGGTTGTTTTGTATCATTTGATGTCAGAAAGAGATACTGAAATCTAATTTCGACTGAAGAGACTGAAGAGAGAACCAGAACATGGAAATCGTGATGAAGAGCAATGGGAGGAGAACTACATATCTTCTCACATAACCTTTACCACAAGCCACCTAACGCCACGGATTAATATCGGCGTTTTATTGCCACAGATCGACGCTCCCGAATCCCGAAGCTGTCAGGGCCTGATCGTTTCTGGCCGATCTCGCCGATCGGCAAGTTCCGGCCAAACCTCAATTGAAAGCTACCCGGCCTTTCATGTGTCCGTGCACCGCATTGCCCCACTATGCTTCTAGCACCTTCTACCCCAGAAAAAGGACCTCTCCTGCCTCATCTCCATCTTCGCCTCTCACCATCAACTCGACACAATCTCGCTCAACTTCCCTGACAAATTTACGCCCACAATCTAAACCTACTCACCATGGCCCAAAAATGCACCCACAAAGGCTGTGAAAAGACATTCACAGACCCGGAGGAGCCGTGCACCTACCACCCGGGAGCACCAATCTTCCATGAGGGCCAGAAAGGTATGCTCCTACCTCCCTCCTCGCACTCTCAATGAGTATCGCTAACAAAACCCAGGATGGCAATGCTGCAAGCCTCGCGTACCTCCTCCCCGCACACCCCCTTCCTCCACCACCACCAACTAAAACCCCCCACCAGGTCCTCTCCTTCGATGAGTTCCTTACCATCCCCCCGTGCACAACCGGCAAGCACTCCACGACGGCACCCACTCTCGCACCCGTCCAAACCTCAGGCCCAAACGCCGGTTCCTCCCAAAAACACCTCGAAGTCTCCGCACCCTCCTCCACCTCCGCCGACGGCATCGAATCCTACGGCACCCCCAAGCCTCTCCCCCAAATCACCCCCTCCGCCACTCCACCTCCCCCCAAGGTCGAAAAACCCCTAGAACAAGACCCCCCTTCCGCCGTCATCCCAGCAGGCGCAAAATGCAAGCGTAATGGCTGCAATGCCGTCTTCGAAGGCGGAAACAGAAACCTAGATAACGAGAAATGTGTTTTCCACCCAGGAGCACCGATTTTTCATGAGGGTTCGAAGGGTTACTTGTGCTGCAAACGACGCGTCCTGGAGTTCGATGAGTTCTTGAAGATCTCCGGGTGTGCGAAGAATAAACACTTGTTTGTGGGGGCGCCGAAATCGGAGGAGGAGGAACAGCTTGTGGAGTGTAGGAATGACTTTTATCAGACGTATACTAATGTCATTGTTTCGATCTTTGCAAAGAAGGTGGAAAAGGAGAGTGCGAAGATTGTGTTTGAACAGAAGGAGTTGAGTGTGGATTTGCCTATGCCGGATAGTAAGAGGTTTAAGATCACGTATCCGCTCTATGGTCCCATTGATCCTGAGAAGTCGACGTATAAGATCATGGGAACGAAGGTCGAGTTGAATCTTAAGAAAGGTTTGTGGCACTCCCCGGATGTTATGGTTGGAACTGACGGATGTGCCTGCTTAGCGGATGCCACGAGTTGGCCGACATTGAGGAGTGATGAGGCTACAGGAGAGATTATACAGATTGGAAAGCCGGCTACTGCTTAGGAGGGGGAATTCGCGGTTGGGCAATTTTTTTCTTCTTCTTCAAGCATAAATGTATGGTGCGGCGTTTGTGCTAGGAGATGGGGGAAATTGGGTTGTGGTTTTGTTACTTTGGCGTTAGAGAGCGTACACATAGTGAGAATAAAGCATGCATGCATATCACTCGGGACTATTTGCATTGGGTGGGTTAGCCTAGAGAACGAAATTAATATCGATTTCATTCTGGCCATGGTCTTCTGGAACTCCCAAAGGTGTGGAATTGAAACTCCTCCTCCTCCTCTCCCCCTTCAGGAACTGTGCTGTTATTGATACAAAATCATCACTAACTACTGTTGGCTGCTGTTCTCGCTGGTTAGGGAAGTGGGGAAAGAGAAACAATATTAACCTTATGGAATATTTATAGTGGAGTATAGCTGGGTCGGCTAGCTATTATCAACTCGATGAAGCGGGGGAAATTGGACAGGACGGGATTTTATATTTATATGTTTTTGATTGCTATGTAGATAACCTCTTGCATGACCGGGGTGTACTAGTACTCTCTCTTTCAAACATTTCATGGCTCGTATTGTCAGATTATGTTTTCTGCATGCATCCGATATCTCTGTGTGAGAGGACGTTTTGGAAGCTTGGAAGTTTCGGGCCCAGTGGTGGATTCGGACGGCCTGGGCAGGGCCGACGAATCTGCTCAACTAGTGGATTGGTGGCCTCCCTCCCTTTTCTAAGCTTCATGACATTACGCAGAGTTCTTCTCTCCATACTGTGTGTTGATTACGCCCTCGGCTGCCTTTTTCAGAATGTTTAATAGTAGTGTTGTAAGAGAGTGAGGTTCAGTTGTTTTTTAAAAAGAGAGAAATATTCTACGGCGGAGTAGTGTGTATGTGCATATGCTACAGAACACATTATACAACCCACCGGGCTGCCAGTGGTGGATATCGGTTGCGCGGGATGGCCCGAATCCACCACAAAAGGGATTTTGGATGAGCAGAGTGGGAAGAAGGAACGTGACACCCGGAGGAAGTGAAATCCTTGGAGAGGTAATGATGATAATTTAGAGACAAAACTGAGCTTCTGCATCCGAGGGTTACCTGAGTGCGGTGTGGTGGCGATTATATTATGCAGGTTTTGCCTCGCCGTTTCATGCAGAATGCAAGGTACCGACCAAAGGGGACGGTGCCTGTGCTGGTCATTGGCCGGCGCCGCCGGCGGACGGCTAACGATATAGATTAATGTGCACCGGTACCGGAAGGGTTGTTGAAGTGTTTGGTATGAATAAAGCGGACGTGTAGGTTTGAAAGAAACGAGGGTTATGTACACATGCTAGGAATATGAACGATAATTGGGAGGCATTGGGCGGAATATGCATGAATGATGGTATCGATAGTACGGATATTTCGCGATCGGTCATGCCCTGTGTAGGCTGGCCAGAGTTTTGGAGTGTACAGAGTTCTGAGAACAATGTAGGGTACATGAATGAAGGCATAGACAGCACGGATATATCAGTCACGCCCTGAGTGGGCAGCCAGAGTCTTGGAACGCGCAGAGTTCCGAGATCAATATGGCTATTGGTTAAAACCTCCTGACTATGGCATTTTTCGACATGAGAAGAAAAGGACCCTTCCGCAATTGGGATTGGTTATATCATGTACGCTTTTCGGTATCATACAACATGAAGTTGAAACACCCCAGTGATCCACGTAAATAATTGCCAGCGCCGTTGAACTTCAGTTGGACTTTTGTTCACGCTCTCCGTCCAGATCATCATTAATTTCGTTCAGCTTGTTATGGAATGCTTTTTCAAGATGTGGCTATCCTGAGGCATGTTCTTGTTCACACCGTGTAGGATTGGCCGCCATACAGCCAAAGACTAAAATAGTCATTGATCGAAACCTCCCGACTCTGTAAGTTTTCAACGTTGACAACACAGCGCAGAAACGGTTTCAGGTTCTTGGAACCTTTGGCAGTCGTGATTTGTTGTTTTCGATGTCATACAACTCATACTCTTCAATGATACACGCAAAAGCCATTGTCAGCGTCAGTGCACTTCAGTTGAACTTTTGTTCTCCGTCTAGACCATCATGGGTCTCGTTCAGCTTGTACTGGAATGCTTTTTCAAAATGTACCTATCAGTGAGGCGTGTTACTGGCTTGGGTATTTTTCCTCGCGTCAGCTGCTTGTCGTTTTGCGTTACTCAGGTTATCATGCAACAGCACATAGGTAGGTGTCTCTCAGTGGTAACGGAAAAGGATTTCTTGTTTCCCCGATGGCGAAACCTGGTCTCGCAGCCAGACTGAGGAAAATAAAATTTTGCGGCATAACCAGCTTGCGAGTGAGGCTAGAAATCTGGGCACCGAGAACTGAAACGTCGGGATTGGTGTCTTTTCCGAGCCCTGTTTTGATGTGTTGAGCTGGATGTCGGTGAGGGAGTGACCCCTCAGGATGCAGGATCATATGCCATCATGGACACCAAAAAGGCGGTGAAGGAGTGCAGTCAGGTGAAAACTCTGTAGTAACTGTTAACCTGAGGTTGTTATCTGCCTGTCTGCAAGCTGGCTTTTCCCTCGGGAATTCGATTCAAAAGTGGGTTTTCGAACCTGAGGCTGTTGGTTGTTGCTGTCATGTACAATGCATGCACCTGAACCTGAGGTTGAATTTTTATATACGTGGCGTCATTTCAACCTGAATTTCCGGTAGTTGGTGGTACAAGCACTTGGTTTTCTGCAGCATGCATGCACATGAACCTGAGGCTGGTGATCATGCGAATCGTGTACACGTCAGAAGGTTCATGCACAAGAACCTGAGGCAACAGTTGTGTTACCATTACACCTGTCATTTTTTGTGGTACGAAAATCGCAGATCGCAAGTTGTTTACTTGTGAAAAAAATAATTCAAGATTCTTTCGGTGTTGAAGACATGGTGGCGCCATCACTTATTATCAGTTCCGTCTATTTTCATCAAATCTTTTCAATCTAACGAGTTAAATTCATAATTCCAGCCCGAAAATGTTGTTTTCGGACTCCATACTAAACCCAAAGAGTGTATAAAAAGGTTGAAAAATTCAAATATTTAGTCGTATAGCAATTCTTCTCAGAAGTCTTGTCAGGCAGTTTAAGTAAAACACATGCACGATCTGTGGACCACGAGTGAAGAGGCTCTGGTTGTTTATCGCCAAAACACTTATGTCCGATCTTTTGCTCTTCATTGTGAGAGTAGAAATTATAAGTCTAACTCATTTAAGCGGGTTTATCGAGTGAGAAATGCGAGTTTCAAAATCCAACGGTTTGTGTCACATTAGACACCGTTCGTTCTCCAATTTTGGATCAACAAAAACCATATAGAAAACCCGGCTGTGCACATTGGTTTAATTTGGTCTCAACTTCATCCCAAACACTGATTACATACGATATTGCCACGATAACATTGGTGGTGATAGTCGGCTTAGCAGGAATTTGGCTTGGTAGGAATCTATCGCTCCTCGAAAGAAAAAAAGCGGCTGGTGTACGAGCTCATTAGCTTAGAAGCTTGGTGGGAATTTCAGTAAAAACTTTTAAATTCCGTCTAGACTATGTATGGGTCAACATCGCATGCTATTCATCATTTCTTTGTGTATAGAGAGGAAAAGTACCGTATTATCTGGTGTAAATCGGTAGCGAGGGAGAATGAGGCTCCGTGAAACACCAGCTAAGCCTGAAATTTGTTGGTAGCCATCGGAATCTCAGTCTAAGCATAGAATACCACACTGATTGGCCCTCAGTGCTAGGGATTGCTGCAACCCCTTTGGAAAGGACGCTACCGACTTACATCGGTTGTAGAACCGTTCTGCAAACGCTGGAGATTGGAAACGATTGTAAAATGATTACCGCCAACAATAATGAAACTATTTTTTTCTTCTGTAGGTGATGTGTCAGCATTGCATGCATCGAGGAAAATGTGCCAGCAGAACCGACGAAAAGTAGGTGTTGCGCTGCACCCATTGCGTGCACCCATTGCACGCATTGAGTGCCAGCAGAACCGACGAAAAGTAGGTGTTGTGCGTGCACCCATTGCACGCATTGAGTACCAGCAGAACTGACGAAAAGTAAGTGTTGTGCGTGCACCTATTGCACGCAGAAAAGTAGGTGGTGTGTCAATATCGCATGCTATTGGGTCAGGATTAAAATACTTCATATGCATGTTATGCTAGTTTGCAGCATGTTCCCAGACAGATTTCTAAATTCCAGAAGAGAGCCGCCACTAGTCTCAGAGACGGCAGAAGGAGCCGCATATACAGATAATAAGCCCTTCCAGCCTTATCTGCCTCAAATACGGCTTTCACTGCCTCAAATTCGGGCCTTCCGTCCCCGTATTGCAGAAGAGCCTCCACGACCTCAAATACAGATCATCGGTCCTTCCCTCCCCATGTAATGAACGCTTCAATCTTCAACCCCTCGTATCTTAATCTCATCCAGCCTCTGCTATTCATGGTCCTTCAATCTATCGTCTTAATCTTTGAGCATTTTCAGTAACCTAATAACATATCACAGGTCGGTAGTGAGCAAGTTCGTCGGCGAGGGTATGTCTGCGATATGCTGGGTGCCCCCGACAGACATGGAGAAGTGGTACATTCTCTCTCACTACATTCTCTTCGCCGTCTTCAGTTACAGTCTCACCATCGCTTACTACGATAATGGCACAGGTTGCGAGATTCTAAGAAATATATTTTGATATACAACAAAATGATCTACTTCATCAACATCTATCACTTACGACAGCTCATACCTCTCCACCTTTCATTCGCCCTCTCTCTTTTTCCGTCTACACATTTTCGGGATTGGTATATCGTGCACCCTCCGGAGATGGTCCCTGAGATTGTCCACTCGGCCGAAGCCATTGGATCCCTTTCTTGGGCAGCCGTCCATGGGACAATCTTCAAGGTCTCTCTTCCGGTGGACGTCTCGGATGTGACGGCGAAGGGCTCTGACGTTTTTACCACAGTCTTTGCATTGATTCCAACCAGACCCATGCCTATCGATTAATGTTAGAACCCAGGCACCGCTCCATGGAACGCAACATCCAGAATTTCGCGGATTTGATCGACTTACATCACGATGCTCATATCTGCACTTGCTCTAGAAGGGACACCGCGCCATTGGTTGCCGAAGCCATTATTTTGTGAAGAGTCGAAGGTCGTGGAATTAACGAAGGTGTTCGCGGTGTGTTGGCTGATATTTTGAGGGTTTACAGAGCTGTCCATTGGCGAGGGGGCGGGAAGATGATCGACTACAGCAGGATGGTCCGTGGCCCTATGCCAATCCCCGGAATTCGTGTCAGCCACCAATACCTTTCATTGCCTACATCTCAGGAAATTTCTTAATGCCTTGATGGGTTCGCGTTAGAGTATACTGGATATTGGCCTTGCACCCAACTGTTCATATCGGCCCCCACAACGCTCTCATCGACGGACAACATGCTGGATCGATTGTACTCCTCGTCGGCCTATCATTAATCCTTACATTAGTTACTATTTTCACGTCGGTGCAGCCGGACTTACTTCCAAATGTCGTCCTTCATCTGCAATTACAACAGTAACGCTTCCTGTCATGATGGGAGGGTGTGGAATGTCAGGATTATGAGAGCGCCGTTCTTCGAATCGCGGCATGGCTTCGGGATATCGATCTGTTTCTGCTGATGGAGAGGGTTGGAGGAAGGGACTTGCAGAGCTGCTTGAACGAGACTTGATCCGATCAAGTTGCTGCTGTCTTATTCTTCTCCCAGAATATGCGGCTTCCGAACCATTAAAGGGAGTGAAAGACATCATGTCAATTGAGGAGGAAACGTTACTTGAGATGCAACTAAATCTCGAGGCTCGGGTTACAGGGTTCAGCTCACGAATTAGATGAACATATCTCAACAGCCTGGTATTTTGATCCTACGGAAATCTCAATATGGTAGCACAGCACCACGTGTGAAAATACACATGCATGCATAGTTGGAACCCTCAGGTTCTGAACTTCAGTTTTTCTTTTTCCCAGTGCCCAGGTGTTTCGATGAGTTGGCAACAAAGGCTCCAGGCTGCATTTGTCCCACACACAGATTTCTGCATGTATATTGTGCTTTGGAGCTTGGTTGATATCAACATCGATTGGTTCGATTGTTTCTTCAATTCTAAAAGAGAACATATGTCTTATTTGTTGTCTGTTTTGTTTATATTCTCCTAGACGGTATTCTTCCACAAGTTGAGCGCCTTATAGTTTTGTCGTCGTTCAAAAACCGATCGAGAAACAGAGAGGATGGTAGAATGGGCCTTGAGTTCAAACAATTGATAAGATATATACATATGTACTCTATATGGGATGTTTCTCACCACTGTGGAAGTCACGTTTAAGGCTGAATCCAAACCTGAGGGGGATTGACAGTTGGCGCTGCAAGACGCCCGGAATGGCAGGTGTAGCTCGTCTGGGGTTCCTACGCATCATCGCTGCGCCACCGCATTGGTAGGAATCGACCAATAGTCCAGACGAATGGTGCGTACTGACCTTATTAGAACAGACCTTGCAGGAAGGCTATCTCGAGTTCTCGGACATAGAATTTGTCAAACATGATAGATCTCATGCGGAATACGTACCCGACAATGGTTGAGAGTGTCTCTTTTCTCCAATCACACAAACCGCATGAGTTGCTAGAAGACTGCTGGAATGGACGAAAAACCTTTGCCCTGACGCACCGTGCAACACTTCAAAAATCGCAGATCCAGCCGGGTTATACTATACCGAGCATCGAGATTCGTTTGTTGTGCATCACGGTGGAATTGTATTGCGGCCTCAGGTCACTCTTAAGCTTTCAGAACCTTAATCATGATACTCAATACAACAGTACGGTATATCCTCCGCATTCCGAAAAACGAGTCAAGCACAAACGATAAATTAAAATCTCACTCACTTAGGTACATATGGGAGAATTCTTGATTTTCTTGGATGCTAAGATGGTTTCACAAGTGGAGGGACCTCGGGGGCCTTTGAAATCATCGATTTTAACATTTCAGAACTTGAAAGATACTGTTTGCCTAACGCTAGCAACCTGCAGGTGCTACCGCCTGTCTGTTCAAAGCTTGCAGGTAGGTAGTACAGAAGCTGTATGTACTCCATGCAGATGACAATGTTCTCTCGTTCCGAAGGGCAGTCAAAGAGTTCTTACCCCCGTGACTCAAAGCGTGGTATTCCCTCATAAAAATTGTTCCTTTTAGCATCGATACTAGAGTGGCTGGTGCAATAGTTGAAAAAGAGCAGTTTGAATGGCTCTGCTCTCGGTACAAACCAGCCGCACAACCTTTCAGTCAGCAAACGCTCGCGAGCTGGGGCACCAGAGGACGGATGTTACACTCTCATTGTTGTGGGGACTCGATGGTTTTCGTGGGGAACATCAACTCGGTACTTGAAGTATTATTATAAGCAATGATACTGTGATAGCAAAAATCTCCACCAGAATTTCCCGCAGAATGTTGAAAGAACACAAAAAGCGTATGCGGTAAAAGAAACAAACCCAAACGACGTCAGAAAAGAAACAGATCCTTGAAAACATTAGCGATGAGGAAGGGAAGAGATTGCCCATATTATAGACCTCACAATGCAACATCAACCCATTAAAGCACCACAGAAGTGGAGCCCATATACACAGCACCCCTAAAACTCAGAAAGCACAAAGCCTCAACGGATAAGATTATTCTCCAACAAAGTAAACGCCTGGACAATGTGCAAGTCGGACGCGTCGATTACTTTGATCAGCCGGAAATCTTTTGACAGCAGGACGTGATACAAGCGTCCCCGATATTCTAAACAAGAGCTCAGCTCATTGCCGCTAGGAAATGGGGTGCTTGCGGGGATAGCACTCGTTGGGGGCGTGAGGGTGAAATGCAAGACGATATAATCCCGCATTTCCCCGGATTTCCAGAGAGGCCCCTGGTTCAAACCTCTTCATGTGCTCATCCAGTCGGTCACCGTTTCTTAGGAGATCGATACCCCACCGCTTGACTGGCACAACGAAACAATATTCCTAGTTAAGCGGTCAGATCAATAGATTGCCACTGGGAAAGCTACCCTTAGCATAAACCGATCCGTTCAATGCTCAAAAATCCTGCATATAAGACCGGGGAAGGGGATGAATTGTGAGATCGGAGGGAGGGGAATTGAGGAAGGATACTCATAAGGCTTAGTCTCGCAGCGGAATAACCCAGAAATAGTTTGGTGTGACATCATCGCGCAGGCAGATCTACGGCAATCTAGATAACCTAATCTGGATCTGATCATTCTTCACACACACACAGTCAATATTCTCGAACTCTGCATAAACCCACATAGCCATTTCTTTTATGTTCAGGATTGTTTTGACGGCTTGATGCGAGACAAATCCGTTCTCACACATTGTCGGCGGGTTAACTGGTATGAACTCAACGCATACTTACCTACCTGGTAGTTCGACATGTAACCCTAACCCATGGGCACCTCTTCCGGTTACTTATTAGAACACCCTTCACACGAGGGTTACCACCAACAAAAATACTTCAAGTAGTCACCATTGCCTCGATTTTTAAAAAACTCATATCTTCATGACCAACTAAACGGTCGGATTTCCTCCAGAAGAACATGAGATGTTGGAGGCCTTGGTACGTAATGGCTGGATCCATACAGAACTCAGAGCCGAGGAGCTTGTTTATGTTTTTGCGAGTCCTGTCCACAAATGGTAAGTACATACTGCATTCTACTTTGCGTTGGTTGCTTTGCTAAAGATTTTCCAGCTATCTTTCGTGTTCCCTCCAAGAAGCCCGCCCAAGCGGGGTTGTTGCATTTACGAATCCGCGGGCCAGCTGTCCGATCCTCGTAGGGCGTCCGACACTCTTATAGTACCTCTTGAAGACCAGTATCAGAAGGAAGCCTATAGGTGCATGTTCGCGCTTCTTGAGGGTGGGCTGCATATATCGCCGGAGTTTATTGTTCAAAACGAGAATAGAGATGGGAGGATTGATTTCCAACTGGCGAATAAGAAATGGGCCGTGGAGCTCGTTAGAGAAGGCGACGACATGCCCGGCCACCTTGGTCGGTTCGGTGTCGGTGGCAACTACCACAGCATGATTACATCGGGCGAGATTGAACAATATGCTGTGTTTAATTTCACGACTAAAGTGGTGCGGAAGAAGCGTCCTGGTATGAACTTATTTTGAGCCTTTTCAGCATCAGAACTGGCGCTTCCTTTAGGACCCCTTGGCGCTCTTCATCATGCGTCTTTTTCCAACAACTACCGTATCGTAAATATTCTCGACGCTAACCTCGAACTCGAGGAAACTTTCTCCTTGCTCGAGAATGAGGTTTAACCTAGCTATCGGAGATCTAGTCTGGATGAAAAGTGGAGGTGGCGTGCCACTGCTATGTGGGGAGGAGGAAATGGGGTGATGATTCAGGACCTTTTGCTCTAGCATTCTGGAGTTTGTATTTTATGGACAAAGGCATACATCGCGAAAATGGAACCAAGTTAGAAATACACGCGTTATTTGCCCAAAGTCGACAGCGCTGTAGATATCACAGGGTTGGTTGTAGGCACAACGTAACACCGCCTCCATCACCAGTGTAACCAACACCATCGAGAGTGTCATATCATGAATGTGTAGACATAATGCTACATATCAGGCTAACATCACTAGTCACTTACATGTATACTACACACAGGAAACGATCATCATGTGAATTCCATCAGAATTTGCTGCTCGCCTATAAGGTATTCTTGCTGAGAACTCTGCACAAACTCACTTAGTCATTTTGCGTTCAGGATTGTTTGATGCTGGATGCGAGACATATTCGTTCTCGCATATCGTCGGGCAGGTGGGCTGGTATAGAGTAAATCCAACGATAGTTCATCTCGTCGTGGAACTCTAACCCATGGTAGCAAGCTAACATGTTCCGGGGGGGTGAGGATCTCCCGTCGGGTGTGCTGCAGCCGAGGATTCAGAATCGACTTGTATGTTGTACAGCTAGAACATGTGCAAACACCTGTGGTACTTAATAAAAATTCTTCCTTTACGAACATTCTACTAACACCTAGGAAGAAGCAAAGGCCAGCCATTCGAAGAACATACCCGTGTCGTCGCAGGCCTCATCACAAAACCGCCTTCCGATCCCGCAGCGTTGTCGAACACTGACGTCTGTGCCAACCTTGCGTATTCTAGACCATCAGAAAGATCGATCGATGATTGAAGAGCAAGATGCCGAGAAACCACTTCGATATCCTCAAAACCGTCAGCATCGTCGACAAACTCGATTCGCTTCCATTCGAGCAACTCCTCTTAATGTTCGATCAGGTCAGGATGAAGGGGCTGAGACTAGCCTTTCAAAGTCTTCACATAGATACTCCCGGAGCCTACCGTTTCAGCTGATGAAGACGATACACCTCAGTCGGGTGAATGTGCCGGTCTGTGGGGAGCGGCTGAGGGATTCGGGCGATTCACGACGGTGTATAGGATTGTGTCGGATGGCATCTCTTGACAGTTTCTACGCTTGTATGTGACTAAAAGATAGCTCTTCTCGTCGATGCTCACGTTGGCGTCCACGTAACAATCCCCACAAATGTACGTACACTGCCCTTTGATTCAAGGTTAACTTTCTGACTCTATGTAGTTTTCAATTGCTTGACTCTATCACGCGAGCTGCAACTTTGGCGTCTCCCACACCACCGTGATGTCACAATTTTCCTTTCACCAACTAACGATGGACCCAGCATATCGAGGTTGAAATTCCGGTCTCAATGAGAAAAATATCCAGGGAAAACCCTTGCGAGAGTTTCAAGTCGATATCGATGTTGAAGACGATAATTTGGAAGACGTGGAAGAATTCATGGTCGTCACGCACCTCAAAATCCAGGCCTACACTAGCTCAGATCAGGCCCGTCTCCATGCAGGCCGGCTTCATGCAGGCTGGCAAGGCCTGGTGGCTTAGGAACACTCTCTCCGACTCCGAAGAACCAGGGTTCGATGACGATATCATGGCACTTGCAAGACAAAATGCAAACAAAAACGAGAAACGCAGCTACAAAGCGAGCACTAGTTTAGGAATCAAGAAGAGCATTCGCTTGGATGATCGAGGCAAACTTGCTATGGTCGGATATACCACTGGATCCAGACATGCCCCTTCGGCAAAGTGGGCAAAAAACTTTTACGAAAACCCACTGGCTGCACAGCGGGCAGCCGAAGTCAAATAGACCTCTGAGGGACTTCGGCATCATGATATATTACCGGAAAATGAACTACAGGAGAATCACGTATCCTCATGCTACTACCAGACAGGATTACCAGCCGTCAACAATCCATTGTGCCTTCTGTGAGCTGTCATGGAAGTAGAATATCTATGGATCTCATACCCCAGGAGAACTATGTGGATGGAGATATTGCTGGAGCTGGGTGTCTCTAACCTTCCAACGATCGTCTATAAGGAGTCATGGTGTGAGTCCTTTGTCAGATATACCACTTTCATCCCGATGCTCGTCGTCACAGTCTACGTGTTTACAAAGGCCAAGCTTATGGACCTCACACCCCAGGAGAAATATGTGGAGGAGATATCGCTGGAGCTGGGAGTCGTCTAAGCCTATACATAACAATCATTCTAATTATATCATAACTGCCGGTGCAAACTCCGAGGAGAAAGACGGTGAGCAAGGAAACGAAATGGAAGCAGCTCATCGTGTCAAGCCCCCTCGCTTCGTATCCTACCGTCACCACCACGCGTGTCACCGCGTCAAGTCCACTCGTGACCGCCGTCATGTCGATGCATCATTGGAATTTTTACGACACAGACAGTCATGTGGCTGGCGGATTGCTTCTATTCAATATTTGCCTTAATCTCACGCTTCTTATTCAACTTGGCTCAGGCAGGCTTTCCTTCGGCGATGCCGCTATGGGTGTCATGATGCTCGATGCCCAGAACAAGGCAAACCTATTCCGACTATGCTAAAAGGGTGTACGTTCGGCCTGGTTCTATGTTTGGGCCATTTATCTTTCGCCATTTTAACTCTTGCGGTAATAGTCACCTGGATGATCAAAGTATTTACTTCCAATGTTTTCGTCGTGTAGATTGTGGTATCTGATACATATACTGCTGCAATGTAGCTGCCTAGCCTCACCCTCGCCCACGATGTGTGTCCCGCGACCTACTTCTTTTGGGGACATATATCGCTCCATAAAGCACCAAAGTCGCCCTTCTGGGTCTATTTGGCCACCGGCATACAGTTTTATTCTCCTTGCCGTCTCTATTCTCAAAACCTGCTTCGTGTGGACAGAGAGCCTTCACCTGGCCGAAAGAACCCCAAATATACCACTGGAGCTCCCGCATGGAACTCGGAATACAGCTCTGTAAGAGAAAATCAAGGAGAAAGCAATGCAAGAGGCGTCTGTGATGCTCATGAATGCCCGCGGATGGGGCTGGAAGGAAGCCTTTGGATTGGGGTTGGGGGTAGATTTTGGGATGGCCCTCGGGTTGGTGTGGAGCGTGAAAAGAGTGACCAGGTCGTACAGTCACGTCCGATAAGTCTTGGTACGGTTCACGAACCTCGTCGACAACCATTAAAATGCGAGCTACACAACAACCAGATAAAAGAGAGAAGCGAGATTGATACAAATGAAAGAGAAGATTCTAGGAAATATGCTACCACTTTGTGTGTTCTCCATTTGCTGCTAATACAGCCTTCATCCTCCTAGACATGCCTTCTATACAATTATCAATAGTCTCCTGTGGAATCTTTTCCCACCCCTCACAGGCCTCAACAAATAACTCCTCTGCACTGTGGAGTCTTTGCTCACTATCCCCCTACCTGCTTGTAAGTCTGCTTTTCAAAATAAGCCATGCATTTTCGATGGGGTTGAGATCTAGTGAGTTTGGTGGCCAGGGAAGTGTTGTAGATCCACAATCCTCCCACAATTTTCGATTTTTCACACCCTTGTGCCATAGTGCTCTATCTGCTGCTAAGAAGAGGTGATCTGGGGTGTCGGGAAAGGTTTCCATAAAAGGAATAAGGTGTAGTTCATGGATTTCATTGGCATACTGGGTGGCATTCAATCCAAGTCTGTCGGTTTTAGTTGTCCTCTCCTTAGGTGTGCGTTTCCGAACCATAATGAGCTTGGTACGTCTCCCATGCGCAATGGCAGCATAGATACCTACATTGGTATGTCCTGACTTGAAGTTGACCTGTAGATTGCTTCCGTCGAGCTCAGACCTGGACGAATGCGTATCTTCTCTCCAATAGGATTAGGGTTGTATTTGACAGTACTTTCATCTACAAACACAACTTTCTTCCACTGATTGAGATTCCACCCCTGACACCTACTTGCAAACTCCTTCCTCTTAGCCTTCTGTCCGTTCCTCCAAAATGGCTTTTTGTGGAGCTTAATTAGCTTGAATGGCACATTGTGAAGAATGGTGTCGACTGTAGTATGACCAAGTATTTGACTGGTTGTTTGAACTATACCCACATTCACTTTATCTGTAATGTCATACAGAGGCAATTGACTATCATCATCAACTACCCCCTTCACAATTTTGTGTGAGGTTGCAGTGATTTTTGTCGGCCTACCAGACTGCGACGCATCTTGTGCCCTCCCTCTGTTGATGACACCCTGCACAGTAGACTTTGCTGCACCTGTAGCCTTCGCGATTTTATCGTACCCAAAGTCGGTGTTCTTATGGAGTGCAAGTCTCTCGGTGTTTCTATCTTCTCGCTTTCATCGCGCGTTGTTGTGGGGAGGTGCCATGGTGGATTCAACTCGTGGTTGCGTCGATATGTAAGTATCACCGTACTAAGACTTATCGGACGCGACTGTACATTGTGTGCACATTGGCAATCCTGAGGTCTTTCCACCAGCAATACACCTAGACACAGCAGCAAGACGATATATTGAAGCCTATAAGCAGAGCTGATACATATTTTTAGACATTTAATTCTGTTTCTTAATGTCCTGGAATCCCAACGCTCCGCGAAGCATCGACAGATTTCTTGGAATATGTTCTTTGGAGAATAACTAGTCTGGAGGTGACGGAGTTTTCCATGCCAAAGTTAATTAACAGGGCTGTTTTTTTCGTGACTGGTTAGCTGATTACACTGACAATTGGGGTTGGTACGGCGGTGCGGGCGTGCTGGTTGACGGAAAAGAAGAGCAAGTATTTGCAATCTACAATATGTATTAAGATTGTTGGTTTCACTTATGCCGTGGCCGACTGGGGCCACCAACTATGGATCAGCTCAAAGGGATACATTGCGGCATCTCATTAATGACGGGACGGTGTTGGTGGAGTTAATTCTGATACCAAAGCGGAGGGAGTTCATCTAATTAGCTAATTAGGTAGTGCGGTGATAATTCAAAGCTCAAATAGAGAATAAGGTTAGATGGGATGGTCTGGTGTTTCGTTTTTTGTTTCTCAGGATCCGAACAGAGAGACTACGTCTTTCTCTTCTCACGCACCTCCGTACAATAAGTGGGTGGATTTGGTGGATTATGTTTTTTTTTTCTTGGGTTTTCGTTTTGACATCCTGAGTTCTATGCTGGTTTTTCTGCTTTCCAAGGCAGGGTGGGAATGGGGTATTGAATCACAATAGATGAGGAGGGAGAAAGAATACGAAAATAGAGTTGACCAAGAAAGTCTTCATAGTCTTCAACGAACACTGATTAATCTTAGGCCCTCCCAGACCCTACTCAAAACTGAGAACTAAAACAGCTTAAGCGTAGTTCAGTTCGAATAGGTATATTGAACTTTCATAGCTCCTAGGTGCCGGGCGGCCCGTCTCCTAGACACGGCGTATTACACCACCTCTGGTGATAATGCCGACGATTTTAAATACTAAGAGAAAGCCTTTCACCGTAGTCTCAAACCTTTCACCATAAGGGTTCTGTTCCGTACCACATCTGCTCAGAAATAAGTGACCGTGCTAACAGCTGCAGGCCCTAAGCCATTGTGGCTCACGCACAGACCGTGGCTCAGTCACTCCGCCACAAAATTTCCTTATTATCGAGTTCTATAAACCTGTCAAAAAAAGGTCATCGTACTCCCAGAATAGATACTTTGCTGACCGATCGCAGTGCAGCAGCTTATCACACCCACACCCTAGGGCTGAGTTTCTGAGACATGACATCTGACCTGCATGTATATGCATTTCATATTATTAGTCCAAAGGTATCATCAAAGCCATTCTTCTTCGGCGTATACATGAATATGACAAAAAACAACAACATCTCAGTCCAAGTGCTGACAGGAAACCCCACACCACTTCACTTCACCGATGATAAATACCCCTACACCTCTCCTCTAAGCTTCGATACCCCGTCATCAACAAACACCATGTCAACCATGTCCCAACCCCAACGACCACGACCAAAGCATACCCAGCTGCCCCCGCTATTTACACGTTTCTCGACCGGTCCTCCTCCGCAGCCACAACATACCATCATCGTTCCCGCGCGGCAACGACATTCTCTACCCCCGCCGCCACCGCGAGAGCTTCCCACACCTCTCCGCATCGCCCGTCCCGTCTCATACAACGTACCGCGCACGCGACAAACCGAAGAAACAAAATCTCGGCCAAGGTCGAAATATATCCCCGCCGAAGTACCCACGGGTGGGTATGTACCCTTCGGAGGAGCTCCGAAACCCGAAAAGAGCGAAGTGGATGAGATTACGGCGTTGGTGCAAGCCTCGATCGATGGTATCTCGTTAGGAAAGGCGGACGAAATCGAAATACTACATGCGAGTCCTGGCGGAGATTACCTCGCCACGCCGCTGCGTGCGCCGGGTGTTAAGCCTTCAACACCACCCACACCTTCAGTCTCAACATCCATTCAGTTGACTCCTATCCACGCTCCGCCATCACCTTCAAGCTCTAGCCTTTTCAGCCAGGTCCGGAGGTCGTTGACGTTTAGCGACGACGTGTGGGCGGATTTCGATGAAGAAAAGGAGAGTGAGGAGTATACGGATGAGTTTGAGGATGTGCTGGAGGAATATCATGATCGTCGATTAGGAAGGATTAGGATAGGGACGATTCGGAGGTAGGCGGTGGATGATTCGGAATGGCGTTGGGTCGGTTAAAGTGTTTGTGGCGTCTTTTGTGTTTTTTTTTTGGTGAATGTGGTGTTTCTTCAGGTGGTTGTGGTGGTCTGGAGTCTTTGGTGTCTTATTGGTTCATCCCGTTCTTAGGGATGGATTTTTTGGTGGGTTTTCTGTACATTTCTTGATGTTCCGGTGCCGTCTGTTAGGGAAAAGGTTCAAAGTGCGTATGTAGTCGAAATCAAATGGTTCACTCCTCTCCCGTATCTTCCAATCAGATCGCAATCCACCGCTGTAGAGAGCTCTTTTCCCTCCACCATCTAGATTCTAGAGCAGTCTTGAGAGACGGGCATACGGAAGTGATGGACGACGGCGAATTCTCTTTCTCGGTCCACTTCCAACATCAAAGGAGGCGACCTCCAAATCATCCGGCGGAGTTACCGTATCATAGATCGGCTCTGGAATCTGCAGGTCCGCGCAAATCTTTCGAAACACCTGTGAGTGACTCCACAACCAATCATCCGCGTATGGATCAGCGCCGCTGAACAAAAGCAACTTTATGATTGCAACACCCCTGGGATCCACGCCTTCCGGTTTTTCGTACTCGTCGAAACCACTCAGATCCGCCCGTTGCTCTATGGGGAAAGTACTGAAAAGAGCGCCGTGACCACGGATACCCAACATTGCTGTGTACAGCAGGGTACTGCCATGGTAGGCATCGGCATTGACGTCAGCACCCCGCGAGATCAGTAAACTTATTAGCGCCTCGCGGTAGTAAAAGACGGCTATGCACAGCAGGTTTGGGCCCCTTCCGCCATACACATTCGGCAGCCGGGTATTGACATCGAGGCCGTGATCAAGGAAGAGCTCGATTGAAGAAGGCGGACAGTCTTTGAACGCGGACGCAATGATCCTATCAAAAACCGGGGGAGGGACTGTTGCAGGGGAATTAATTGTCCCTGTTGCGATGGCGCGTTTGTATAAGCTCCCGTTGCCTTGCTTGTAGAGATACCGGTTCGTGCGGACGAAAGAGTTTAAATCCCCGAGCTTTAAACCACCGGTGATGGCTTGGAGGAGTAAGGGTGGTAGCCTGAAGATTGGTGGGGTTACTTGTCGAACCCGGTACTGGAGGAGCTTGCGGAATCGACGGCTGGTACGTAGGAGGGAGTAAAGGTCTTGGAAGGTGACGAAGCTATCTGTGATGATGAGGAGGATCTCAGTCGGTAATTGGTGAAGCAAGGCCATTTTTGTTTTCTTTCGGGACGTTTTTGTTCCTCACGGTCGTCAAGTTTGTGTGCGGTGAGATGCGGGGAGATGCGGGGAGATGCGGGGAAGAGACGAGGAGTTGGCATGCATATTGCACGTGACAAAAACAAGTAAGCAACATTGGAGCCGCACACATACGGAAAAAAACAATACCTATCATCTCATAATTTTCCAAACCACATCAGAATAACTTCCAAATTCCCCCAAGGTGTGTTCAGGCAACAAAGCCCCCGTAGCAACAACCTCATATCCTCCGTCGTCCTTCATCCCTTCTCGGCTGATCCTCAAAATATCCTCCTTAAACACCGCAACAGGTTCCCTCGCCTATAACCTGAGAAAAACGTCCCAGCGTTTTCTCTCATGCTCTCTATTTTGACGTTAAGCCTGTACAGTTAGAATATCGATTGGCAAAGACCATGTGAGATTACTGCTCAATATTCCCTGCTGCCGCCGGTCAAAATGCTTCTATAGTCCTACTCGGTGGTGGGAAACAATTTTCAGATGCATATCGACAAATGCACCCAAGAGAAGTACCCTTTTGAGATAGAATTACAGTTATGGGATGCTATTAGTATTTGCACGCCCAAAATGGACTGTGTTTGGTATCAAAAAGTCAGCCGAAATTTTTGTAATATGAAGAGAGAACCATCTGCTTCTGTTGTGAGATGGGAGGAGAGAGAGATGGGCGAAGGGAGGGCAGGTACCAGCTCCCAAAATACACAACTGTTTTCCAGTGCCATGGTAAGTGCAGCACCCGGACGGATATCAGGACTACTGGACTACATGGGACATTGAATTGCGAAGATATATAGCCGGATTTACGCGATGACAGTGCAGGATCCAGAGCTTCACTATCAAGCGCAGGTGGGGATACCTGGCGCAGTTCTCGCATAATTATTGGTGGGACATATTCGGCCACCGTGATGGCGATGGCCGATCCGATTCAACTGGAGCAGTTATAATATTTTGAAGGATTGTCGAGGTATATTGTATGTAGGAGAACTAGAGAGAAAGAATAAAGTACATGCTTCTCTTAACAATAACCCTCCTTACCCTTGAAACCAGACCTTCGATACCAACAGTAATGAACCGGACCTTTGCAACCGATCCCATATCCCCCAAGCCCCGGATTGTACTGCGGTAATCTGAAGCTTGAATTAGAAGTACCTTTAGGGTTGAGTTGAACCTAAAAGGGAGCTTTAGTATTCAATGTAGTCTAGCAGCAGATAAAGTCGTGGTTACCTTCAGTCAAAAGGACTAGCTTCCCCTCAACCCGTCTAAAAACTTCGAAGGGTTTCCACGCTCCGGCATTTGCGCAGCCCGTATATACGGTTAATTCAAGCACGCTATCTTGCTTCACCACTGGAAGATCAATTATTTTCGGCCTCACTTCATTTTGATATATTTCTTTAGTAGGCATGTAAAATCTTAAAGTCTTAATATGCGTGTGCTGGATAGCGTCGCCGAGAAGTGGCATCTGAGTCGTAACAAATCATTAGACCTGAAGGTATCGGAGTAAATGAAGGAGAGAAGGAGAGTATTACCCATTGCAGGACCAGAAGATCGAGTGTTTTAAGACTCTTGCATTCAGAGATGGCCTTGGAAAGTAAAGTGCTATAGTAATGGTTCCCGTTAATCGCGTAAGAAAAAAAAGATAGCTTTACCAATGAAGCTTTATGAGCAAGCACTCCAGGCACAACGTTGAGTTCATAATCGCCACTACCGTCGTACCTGAGGAAAACGCTGCACAATCCTTGGTACGATACTAGGTATTCCATCAACTTCATTGATCTCCTTAGTACCATCGTTCCTAACGTTGATAACCAAATCTTTTCTGTCTTCAGCGCCTCCCACAGCGCGTCGACATCCCCAGTCACATCATTACCCAGTTTGAGTGTAGTGAGGTGGCGAATATGTGGGATCATCGCTTGAACGCCTTCAGGAGTGATCCTCCAGTAGTCCAAATATAGGAACGTCAAAGTACGGGGAACTGCCGTTGAAAAACAACGCTGACTGAACAGCTGATCAAGCCTGTATTTTCTTACTCGTGGGTAGTCGGGGCTTCGAGAGATTTCTGGGATGATAGTAAGGCGTTCCAGCCTAGGAGAGCCAAAAATAGCGCGTGAAACGGACAATAGAAACCTTTTCTTAGCGTCTTCAATGTCCGGTTCATATTCAGTGCTTTTAGTAATTACCACTAGCTCCTTCAGCTGTGGGCAAGGGCCGCGCTTGGGCAGCGGAAGGACGATATCCGAAGTCCTCTTGATTGAAAGATATTCAATATTCAGACAGGGTCCGAGGAATAATCCGGAGATGTTCTCTCTTTCGCCGCCTAAGGTGTTGCCTAATTTCAACTTCAGCGATACCGTATACTGCTCTGTCGCAGAACGAATGATTCCTGGTCTGAGAAAAGAACTGTACACATCCCAAGCACCTTTCTTTCTGAAGTCGATGGTAACATTGCGGTAGACGAAGGGAATGGCGTTTTGTCGGGTTGTCCAACAAGTATGCGAGAGCGCAAGGAGAGTGCGATCATCAGCCTGAAGCGCATGAGAATGTTTAACGGAGAGAGGTGTTTGTGGAGATTCTAAGAGCACGGAATGTACTTACATATGATATAACGTGGCGCAACAACTCGAGTGGAAAGTCGACGAGCATTGTTTGGCAGTGAACGATGCAAGGCAGCGTGGGATCTAGGATTTCTCGGCGAAGGGTTTTGTTTGTTTCGAGTTTAACATTAACTGTTAGGGCTTCGGGTTCGGGTTATGAAGTGTGACACGGTTTTGCAATAGTTGGAGTGAATGTAGTAACTAAACCGCCCTTCTTCAATCCCCACGACTGAGGACAACAAGTCACAGTATGGCGAGGCAAAAATGAAGATACGAACTTGTGATATCCAAACACTTCAATTTGAATCAGCGATAAATGTTAAAATCCGCGCCAAACGCCACCTATATCCATTAGGTACAAAATCCCCCACTCCTCGAGCTAACTTTCAAGTCTCTTCCTCATCTCTGCCACCTCCCTCTCCCTCTCCGCCAATTTCTCTCTAATCTCCTGGACATGTTGATTCACGATTCTCAGCCCCTCTCCAAGGCGATCCAACTCCAGCGCCTCCGTCTCCGCCACGAACTCATCCTCCCTCTTTGACTTCGCCTTAGAGGGTAATCTCGCCGTCCCTCTCGACGTGAGCACATCATACATCGCCTCAGTAGGCTCATTAAACACCAATTCCTCATATACAAAGCTTGTAACCGGCCTCCTATCCAACCGCGCGGCTTCCATCTCCCCTTCGTCGCCAAGATACGGGTGCAGCTTCAGATAGTGGAACAGCGTAATTGGCTTCTCGTTACTTTCCGCGTGGAAGAAAAGCTTGATTTGGATTTCAAACTCGCCCCAACCGGACTCGGTAACTTCGAACGGGGGGTACTCGAGAGCTTTAAGCGGGGTCGCGTTAGCGGCGAAGGAAGAGGGACATGAGGAGAGGTACTTCGCGTCGGGTTCGCATATGTATCTGCATGTAGCTTGAATTGGACCTTTTTGATGAAGTGCGTGATGTCGGCGCCATCGACGCCCTTCACGGAGATGGTCCATGAGTGCGTGTGGTCGGCGGGCATGCCGCGCGGGCGCTCGGCAGGGTCAATGGGGTATGCAACATTGCCGTAGATTATGGGGCGTGTGATGCTGATGCCCTATGCAGCGCGGAAGTGAGAAACGGGTGGGTGGAGTGGAGTGGATCGTTAGAGAGCACAAAAGAAATGCGAACCCGCGGCGTTCCGTGGATCTTGAGGCTGGTACCTTGACGCGCTTGGAGTTTGGTGGGGCCATTTTAGATGCGCTGTAGTGGTGGTAGAGTCGGCGGCGAGGGCGAGGGAGATTGATACTTGGTGGGTGGTGGTTTGCTGCGTCGTTGAGTGTGCTGGACGATTGTTGAAGCAAGGTTGTCGCGCGGTTGTTTCGTGTAACTATCACGTGCACACTAATCGCTCTAATCTTGCGAACGCTTAATTTGACGTCCATGCCCAGACTTTCTCAGCTCGTTCGAAAGTTCATCATTTCCATATCACTCAGTAGTCGCGTACCCAGACTCAAGTGGTATCCACATCAGCGAGTTCGGGGACGAAAAAACCACCCAGCAGAGTACGTTTTTGTGACAGTGATTTTAGCTTAAAGCGCGCCTGCAAAATAAGGCACCAGTATCCATCCACCCACACAGAGGCTAGAGACCTCAGTCCGACATTCTCTAGGCTGACATAAAAAATCGTCCTTCAGTTGCTCTTTCAAGCTGCAGAGGGATGGGGCCTTCCAAACGAAAAGAAATACTCAGATCATCGATAAACAGCGGTGGAATGCCTGATATACTAGTACCAAGTAGTCCGTGGTTGTTTGGAAGACGGCACAGACAGCTGTTAACGACTCCCCACCTTGATTTCTGTTTCCGATATATGCCCGGGGGCTACCGGCGCGCAGTCCCGGAACCCTGGTGTAAACCTTAGGGGGCACTCCGAGACCCGGTTCCAGTCTAAAATTCCTAGGTGCACCCCAGTAGAGGAAGGTACACGACAGTCCAATACTCCAATGGGATTAAAAACAGAGAAGCAGTAATACTGTTTAAGAGGATTATGTGAGGATGCATATTGCTGATAGATATCATTTTCAGCGGAGGTCAATGGAAGAAGATTCTCAGATTATATAGGAACCGGGTTTTGGGCCGGATCTTCCCAACTCTTAATTTAACCACTCACTTTACCTGTTCAAAGTCTGATCTTCGACTCTCTATCTGGATCAATGATCCCGGGCCCATTGAACCGGAGGCAGCGGCTGAGGGATTGGGGCCAGCCGGGCGACTGGCGCAATCGCCCGACTCCACATATAAATGCCACGAGCCCGGGCAACTGAGGAACCTGCCGTTAGATTTGTCTTAGTGAAATGCATAGAACGACGAGCACAATCCAAATATCGAAGCCAAGTGGAAGGCTACTGTTTAATGCTCGAACATCCGGATTATTTCTATTCCTCTAATACTCTACCATCCAATCTCAACCTCAACAACACTTTCCACCGGCTCCAAAATGTACCTCACAACCACAATCCTCGCCGTGTTCGTCACCACCAGCGTCCTTGCCATTGCCGAGCCTCCCACCAAAGTATCCCGCAGCGTTGGCTCACCCGTCTGCAACATAGAAGCCAACTACTTCCAAGCCCTTTCTCAAGGCGTCGACCCTGACGGCCCAATGCCCGACGACTTCGACGAAGAAACCGACACGTACATTTCCTTTTCCTCGGGCAGCAGATATTCCATCTGGCTATCCGCGCAGCGAAACACGATCTATAAGCGCGCGCAGCAGGTTGTATCCATGGAAATAACGTACTCCCTTCCTCCCATCTCCCATTCTCCCATTCTCCCCTCCAGTTAACATCCGTAGCCTATATTCCGGACTGCATTGTAACGGCAACGGAGTACATTTCAAATACCCC
This sequence comes from Wilcoxina mikolae CBS 423.85, assembly GCA_014904905.1. Taxonomy (NCBI): domain Eukaryota; kingdom Fungi; phylum Ascomycota; class Pezizomycetes; order Pezizales; family Pyronemataceae; genus Wilcoxina; species Wilcoxina mikolae. The sequence continues at coordinate 1,299,181 of MU122094.1, forward strand.
TCACCTAATGGCTGGTACTCTAGTCTCCCTCAAATCAGCTACTCGGTGGAAATCAAGGTCTCGGCGGATTGGATGATAACCATATGAATTTGTAGTTGAGAGGCCCAACCTGCGATGGGTATTTGAGACAGTATTTGTATGGGAGAGGCTCGAATTGTTGGGGGCGAATTTGCCGGCGTTGACGTGTGTGAATTTGAGGTGGAAGCCGGGATACGAAGGGTGGGGGTGTTTTACCAGCAGGACCCGGAACGTCCCCTTAGAGGGGCACGATGGGGGTTTGCTGGAAAGGCGGAGAGATGTTCGAATTCGGGGTTGCACGTTTAGTTGAAATTCATTGCACCGCTCCTGTCAGACTGCTGGTTTTCGAGCGCACATCGAGTGGCGTTTTTTTTATGAAAGAAATGTTATCCCTCGTAAGTAAAATCTGACATTTTTAAACAGCCAGCCGTTCGTCGGTGGAAGTAACAAACTCTTTGCTCTAAGCAGCCGGCCATCCAAACTCATTGTACTGCCAATGTTGTGTCGAGGGTACAATTTTTTGATGTGAGTCCCTTAGCCATCATTTTATCACCAGCCAGTTGAGTGCTCTCTTTTGAACCTTATATACAGACAAGGAATCGAAACGAAAACCATACTGCTCCAAACCCACTTTTTTTGCTAATAGAGGGTAGAAACGAAACGAAACAAACGGGATTCAAGCTAACTGGACCCCAAAAGCCACCCTTCCGGATTGTGTCATCTTATGCAAGGGCGATTGATAAAAACCTCGGTGATTTCCAAAAAGGATGAGGGGGTACAGGAAACGAGAAAAGGGTTGTAGTAGGTAAGGCACATTTTTATGATACCTCGAGCTCACTACAGTTGCCCCGGCAAGTATAATGGTTGGAGGGGGCCCAAATGCAAGGAAAGATACTCTTCTATTACTAGGACCACTGTATACAATGGCAGAGATAGATGTTTTGGATCATCTTCTACTCCTGTGGCGGCTATGATATCGAGAATTTTTGTGGTGGAAGCTTTCAAACACGCCATCTACTCAAACCTTATCCTCCCATTCACCACCTCCCACAATACCGGCGCCACCTTCTCCCATCCAATTTGATTCAACGCCTTCCACTCCCTCTCATTCCTCCTCCTCCCCACCTCCTCTTTTCCTACAACTTTTACCTCCTCATCCGTAACCAACAACACCTTCCCTTTCTCCCACAGTTTCTCCCCAACCACAAACTTGACCCAAACGCCTCTCATCTCCCTCCCCACCCGCTCTAGTCTTTCTTCCGGCATCTCAAACCCTCCAAAAAGATACAACAACTCCACCCCATGATGTGCTCCCGCTTTCGGCGCAAACGGATTCCTAGCATCAAACAAGTACCTCCACGTTTCCCCTTCCGTCCTTTCCAAAAACTCACGATAGAAATTTTCAGTGTGGAGATGAAATTTCCCGTCACCTACGAAGCGGAGGACTCCCTCGTGGGTATCCCCATAGATGGCAAGGATTTCTTCGGACTGTGGGAGAAGGGGGAAGATACTCCTAGGCTGGGAGAGGGAGAGGATACTGGTTGTGTAAAGACTCCACTCCTTTGCGTTATCGCCGATTAGGACGTCTCCTGACCATGGCTTTTGGGTTGGGTTCTGCTGCCAGAAGCTCCCTGTGGAGATGGGAGGGAGAGTACCCATTTTTAGATCCCGCTGTGCGCGGAGGAGATCGGTCACGGGGATTTTTCGGAGGTCGGAGATACTGGGGAGGGAGAGATGGGTGAGGAGGGCGGAGACGATGGTGTCCCCGATTGCGGGGGAAGCGGCGGGGATGGTGTTTGCTGTTCCGGATTGGAGGATGATCCGTTGGAGAAGGGAGGAGTGGCTGGAGAGGGTATGCATGTGTGTTGAGATTGAACCTGCGCTTTCGCCGGCAAGAGTGATGTTGTTCTAGAAAAATCCCTGTTAGTAAACTCCGCGTCGTCGCCGTCGTCGTCATTGGACATACCGGATCACCGCCGAAACCGCGGATGTGTCGGTGCAGCCATTCGATTGCGTGTTTCTGGTCAAAAAGGCCAAAATTTGTTTTCTCCTCCGAGATATGTGCGAAGCCTAGAGCGTTGAGACGGTAGTTCATTGCAACGTATATTATTGGTGTCCCTGCTTCGATGGAGGTTGCGACAAGCTTCGTTGGGTCTTTTGTTTTTTGTCCTCGTTAGCTCCACCACCACTTCCTTCCTCCCTACAGCACACTCACCACATACTCCCGACTCCGCACTCCCAACAGTAACAACAAAGCTCCCTCCATAAATCCACATCAAAACGGGTACATTATCCCCTTCTTTCACGCCCTCTGGCACTGTAACGTGTAGATTCAAACACTCTAACTCATCCTCGTCCTCGCCCCAATTCGGCACGCTCTCGGGCGGGATACGGAATAAGGTGTTGCAGTCTGCGGGGAGCTGTGGACACCGGGGTCTGCCCTTCCGTCAGTATCTATATCAACCGGGGAGAAAAAAACAAACCCATGTTTTTCGGACCCAATCGCGGCGCCGTTCCAGTCATTTATTGGTACAGACTGTGCGAAACGTTCGGGGATGGAGGCGTATTTGATGTTTCGGTACTGTAGGATCCCCGGGGAAGTTGAGATTTCGACGGGAGTGAGGGATGCGTTTAGGGTGGCGTGGTGGAAGGACATTTTGATGTTCGAGGAAGAAAAAGAAGGGAAGAAGAGGGAGGCATTGTTGTTTTTGACGGCGTGATATACCCGAGATGTATCGGATGTGCAGATAGTGGGGCTGGTGGGGTACCTGCATGCGGATCTAATCTCGGCGTGCAGTAGTGGAGTCGTGCAAGCCGTGGCGAGGGTCCGGATAAATTCGGTCATCGAGCTCGCTCGACGACTGTCTGACGAATGTTCAGTTGTATTTAACGAAACCATGGCGTTCAAAACTCCACCGTGAGATGAGCTCCCTACCTACTAGAATAGCCGTGGTGTATGTGGCGACATTCCTACAGCTACGATATACATAACATCTCCCGTTCAGCCCTTATTCAACCCACCATATTTTTCTCTGCTGGCGAAATATACATATAGTACAATAGAGATCGCAAAGTAGCATTTAACGGGCCATGGTGATGTAGATAGAGGAAGTTAGGGTTATTTCTACTTCCCATGGTATTCCAAAATGGACAAAAGTCACAAGTCGTACTTAGAGGAGGCTTGTGTGTCCACAACCCGGAACCTACAATCTCTACCCTGTCGATCCATTGGATCATGAAGTCTGGCTCAGACGCAACATGATACAATTTATCATCTATGAACTCAACGCGGAGACTGGCATCAAAAGGTCTTCTGGCCAGCTCGAATTCTCCATCCAGAGAAGTGGTAAGTCTCAATTGGCTTGCATTGCCAGTGCGTTGTAGTACATTGCTAACTGCAGCCAACGTGTATCAGATTCTGATGCCGAAATCTGGGAGAACATTACTGCTCAGCTGAGCACTGTTCTTGCTGAGCGGTGGGCCAAAGCTGAAAGCTATGGAAAGCTTTCGGGGTGGGGATTACCCCAGTCGAACCGGCAACATTGTCATACGTTAGGATTATGGATCTTCGACATGGCAAGAGGAAGGTCCTCTGTGTTGGGCTAGCAGAATTGTCTACAGACATGATTTGGACCGACGTCTTCCAACTGCGAAATTGGGGCAGCAGAGCTGGAGATCCTGATGCGTGGGCAAACCTCGCGGACCTGGAAATGCCGTTAGAAATACAGAGGAGGCTTGTGAGGTGTGAGGTGTTGTGTGAAGAGACTCACATCATCTCCGAGCTCCAGAGAGCCAAGTTTCCCTCCAGAAATAGCCTGGTCAGCGTAAACAGCCGAGGAGAGGTGGGCGAATCTCTTCGACATACACCTATATCGCGACGACTAGTACAGACGAATTTGTGAGTTTCCATGGACGAGAATGATACCCATCCACTCGATAATAAGGTATATCCGCGTAGTAGAGATAGCTAACCCATGCTAATGAACCTAATATCCCACCCAGAAATTAACATGAACCCGAAAGAAAGCTCCCAAATAACCCAATTTCGAACATCAAATATCGGTGTAACTCTGCTCGCCAATTGCCCTCTCAACGGCGTCAAAAAATGCTTCATCGCTACGCTCTTCGGCCCATATCGAGACTGACGCGCGTGCATGACTTGTGACTTTTGTCCATTTTGCCTGCCATAACGAGGGCATGCGTGCGCGCGCGCTACATTTGACGTGCGTGCATGCATGCATGCACGTATTACCCAAAACCCCACCGGAGTAAAGGGTGCTATTGCATAAATAGACCTGACCGATGATGTAACTGATGATGTAACCGATGATGGAGCTGACTGCACACCACTCTCTTGTATATAGTTCGAGTCTTTCTCCTTCTTTCTCTCTTTACACTTAGTATCTTAATCTATACACACGGTTCTCCCCTCATTATTTCAACAGGTGCCAAGAAGTAAGCTCGGGTGATAAATGATGACGACGTAGTAAAGAATTGTGATACCAACAGCAAACTCAGTGATGAACGTGTGTACCACACTCCGAAAACCAAATGGATATGGCACTATGCATATGCGTCTGACAATCTCCCACTCACCGGAAAATCCTGCAGCTAGTTTCTGAGCACCCGTAAAATTTTGGTTGCGATATTACCCCCCCCCCCAAACTGCCAGCTGCGGGGGGTATAAAACCTCCACGCCTTCACATAAAAAATCACATATATTCATCAACATCAACATGGAAATGGATCCACAATTCGCCGCCTTCATCTCCACCCTCCCCCTCTCCCCCGCCTCCACCACCCTCCTCACCACCGCCCTCGCATCCAGCAAATCCAACACCTCAACCGGCCTCCTCCTCCTAACCCACCTTTTCCCCACCACCACCCACTCCCCCGGAACTACCTCCTACACGGCGATCCAGTCCAGCCACTGGTTCCTTTCCTCCCTCCCCCCCTTCTCCCACCCACTAACCTCTTTTCAGGTCTCTCCGCGCCCCGCTCCCCGCAGCACTCGTCTTCACCCCCCTCACCACCGCGGACATATCCACAGCTCTAAAAGTTCTCTCCCACTTCCGCATCCCCTTCAGTATCCGTTCGGGCGGGCACGCGCCATTCCCGGGTTCCTCCAGCACTAATGGGGGCGTACTGATATCACTGGAGAAGTTTAGTACCATCCAGGTTAGTAAAGATCGGAAGACCGTTTTTGTTGGTGCCGGGGTGAGGTGGGGTGAGGTGTACGGCTACCTCGCGCCGTTGGGGCTGTGTGTGGTTGGTGGGCGGGTTCCGGTTGTAGGAGTGGGGGGGTTGCTTCTTGGAGGGGGGATTGCGCTGGATTCAGGCCGGTATGGGATGGCGTGTGATATGGTTGAAAGCTTTGAGGTTGTGTTGGCGCGGGGGGAGGTAGTGGTTGCGTCGCGGGGGGAGAACGAGGGGTTGTTTAAGGCGTTAAAGGGCGGGGGGAATAATTTTGGGATTGTGACAAGGTTTGAGTTGTATACCGTTCCTATGTCTGGGGTATGGGGGGGATTGGTATCGTACGAGCCGAGACAGTACGGGGAGTGTTTAGCAGCCATAGTAGAGTACCAAACTACGCATCAACCTGTAGATCCACACTCGGGGATGGTGGCGGTGTTTTTGTTTGCGGATTCCGGGAAGCAGCAGGGGTTTGCGAATTTGTTGTTTCATGATGAGGTGGAGGATCCGGTGTCGTTGAGGAGGTGGAAAGAGATTGGGCCGGTTGTGGATGCGACGAAGAGGACGACGCTGGGGGAGATGATTGACGAGACGTATTTTGGGTATCCGGCGTTGAATGCGGAGATGAGGTTGGTACCCTTGGATAGGAGGGGGAGGATGTTGCTAATGTTGTTGTGGTAGACGAGATTTCCGTACCCTCTCGATTGGTGTGGATCTAGAATTATACCGCGATATTGTGGCACTGTTTACATCAACATACACAGCCATCGCCGACACCCCAGGGCTGCAAGTAATACTTTCCTTCCAGCCTATGGCCGCATCAACCGTTGCAGCGGGGAGGGAGAAGGGCGGGAACGTACTTGGGATTAAAGAGGAGGCTCAGATGTGGTTTGTGCTTACGACGGGGTGGAGTGATGCGGCCGATGACAAGGTTGCTATTGGAGCTGGCGTGAAGTTTTTTGATACAATTGCGCGGATGGCCCGGGAGAAGGGGTTGTTGTTAGATTTTTTGTATATGAATGATGCGGGGATGGACCAGAGGGTTGTAGAGAGTTATGGAGAGGAGAATATAAGGTTTTTGAAGATGGTGGCGGGGGAGGTGGATCCGGAGGGGGTGTTTCAGAGATTGGTGAAGGAGGGGTTTAAGTTGTCGTGATGGCGGGGGATTAACGCGTTTTCATCACTCGACTTTCAGCAACGTGCACAGAATGTTCAAACCTCAGCGATGATCCATATGCCCCACTTCACACCTTCCACCCACCACCCACCACTCCCTCACCCACACCATCCACCATGCCTATCAACCGCGCGCGCGCACCCTCCCAACACCCGCCACCCCCCACTCCGTCCAACATCCGAGTCCAACTCATCACTATCGTCTTCCGCCCACCCGGTCAACGTATCCCCCCTCCCCCTCTCCCTCCCTACTCTCTGTAACTCACGCAAAAACCAGCCGGCGAGACATATACAACCCAGACGTCTATGCGGTTCCATCAAGTTTCTGGTACGTTCTGTAGTAGACGAGGGGTAGACCCTGCGATAGTACGGTTTAGTGTTGGAGGGAATACAGTGACTAGGGAGCAGAGGGTTGAGGAGGTATGTGTATATGTGCGGAGAGAGGGCGGGGCGGGGAAGGGGGAGCTAGGGTGCTGACAGAAATGGGTAGTTGTTTGAAAGGTCTGTGGTATTTGTGGTTGCGGTGGGAGGTTGAGGTTGATGTTGCAGAGGGTCTCGGCGGAGAGAAGCTTTGTTGGAGTGGTGGTGCTGTAGGTAGCATTGAAAGGCTTTCTTGTAACAATCTGTCAAGGCCAGGGTGAATCAATACGCTGTGACATATCCCACCGAAACACGGCCACCGAAGTCGGTTCTACTCTGAGTATAATGCTCGCCTCGATGGATGTGGTGCGTTCAAACCATCGAAGCTATGAAACTACAAACTACCTGTACTTGATGCATGAAGGTTAGGGTTTGCAATATCACTTCCATCCATCGCCGTTGGAGGTTAACGTTCCAGATCCCCACTTGAATGTGATCGTATTCTGACGCCTTGATTAATCTCGCGGTGGCGGAAGACAGTGTCAATGCTCAAACCCCTCTGACCAGAAAGAACTCCATAAATCACCGTATTTCAATCATTTATTCGGAATCAACTGGGAGAAGCATTTCGTATTGGCCCTGTCTGACAGACTAGACAATTGCAACCTACGCTGAGTTCACAATGATGCACCCGCATAGAAGATGTATTCATCGCAATTTTGTGAATATAAGCCCAATCATATCCGTTGCCAAATTTTTCACCCAAGAGTACTTAAGGACCTAGATAAGTGAGTAAATGAAGCCTATTCCAATGCGGAGGGTGACCAAGCTAACCACTCAGTCTTCCCCCGTCAGGTCGACACTCAACGGTTCCACCTTCACCTTCGGCTGGGATTTTCCATTGCTCTGTAATTTTTAGTATCCATCCTGGTGAGTGCGAGAACGGAAAACTTACAGCTGGCATCGGTTCTCTGGCTACCACTTCTTCGGTTTTGTCCGAATCGCACGGAATAATCCCCAAGGATTGCAAGCCCGACTTCTTCATATATCGGAAGATGAAGCGAACATACGGTTCATTGAAAGATTTCTCGACCCAGTCGGTTCCACCAACAATAGTAGGACCTGGGGGTTTCAAAACCTTCTCAGCTTCGAACCTACCGCCAACAACCATCAGTAACGTCCCACTTATCCTTCCTTCCCCTTCAAACATACCCAACCATAGTCTCAACATCCCTCCCCTTCACATCCTTTTCATACACCTTCCCCTCCCCCCCAAAATCCAGCTTCACCAGCGACACCGGCGGCGCAGCAACAACCTTCGCAGTACACCTCATAACCTCCACCATAATCGTTCCAATCCCCTTCACCCGCTCGGTGTCCATCGTTCCCTCGTCACGCTCCTCCTGAAGAGTCACCGCCTGGAATCGGAATTTCTGGAATGTATTCCCGCTGTAGATCCCCGTGTTGTTGACACCGCCCATGTAGTACCCCCAGGCTTGCCCGTCAATCGTGGGGAGGTAGGCGATGGTGTTTGGGATGTCTTTGGTGTTACCGGGGAGGACAGAGCAGGAGATCCAGAAGTGGGCGCCTGGAACGGATTCGATGTAGACGGTTTTTTCGGAGGTGGTGGAGGATGGGGAGGGAGATGGGTATTCGGGAAGAGGAGAGGAGGCGTAGGTGTGGATGTGGACTGAGACGCCGCGGAGGGAGGGCATGGTTGCGATCAATCCTTGAAGAAGAGTTGTTAGTCTTGAAGATGGAGAAATGGGGGTTCTAGATTAATACCTTGTTTGATGTGTGGTTTGTTTCGGTCAGCGGCTGTGGGGAAAGACAAAGGAGAAGAGAAGAAAGAGATGGGGTTTTTATACTATGGGGTATAGTGACATCGATAAATCATGGGTTATCAAACGGAGGAAGATTCTCGGGGTTTTGGACTCTTCATTTGCACCATCCACAGCGCCTTTTCCAGATTCGTTCTTCGACCCTCAATTTCCACCTTCTCTGGTATTGTTACTTTGGGAGGAACCGTGCTTGTATGTATAATATGATGAAGAGAGATAGAGAACCTGGAAACTATCTACGCTGTCCACCACCACCACCACCACCACCAGTACCCAACCCGTCAACATCGTCTTCCGCCAACCCGGACAACATACTCCCCCTTCGCCCCTCCCCCTCCCGCTTACTCACGGAAAACCTAGCCGACGAAACATTCACAACCCAGACATCGACACGCTTCCGCACGGTTTCTGATGCGTTCTGTTTTATGTGAGGTGTACACCCTGCGACGCTACATACGGTTTGAGGTCAGAGGGAATAGTGTGACGGGGGAGGTGAGGGTTGCGGAGGTATGCATATATGTGGGGAGAAAGTGCGGGGTGTTGATAGAAAATGGTAGTTGTTTGAGTTGTATGCTGTGTTTGTGGTTGCGCCGGTGGGGTAGTGGGAGGTGGAGGCTGATATTGTGGGGTGTAAGTAATGGGGAGATGCTATTACTAGGCTAGGCAACTAAAAGGCAAATGAACACGCGTAACACATTTCCCACTGAAGCTGGTTCTACTCTGGTCTCGATGTCGGCGGTAGGCCCGGGATATATAATCTTCTCACCAAACTGACTTCTCCGCTTTACAATGAGCCGCTGAAAATGAGGGGTTTGGTGTAAGTAAAACTAACATGGCGGTCAGTTACAAAAAAAAAAAGCGGTCATGAGCCATCACCCGAGGCTTTTCAAAAATTGTACCAGGATATCTCGTCCTGCCCCGGACCCTGGAAAATGGAGTGACGTATTTGTGTCGACACAGATGATGATGATTTCGATTACTTCAGCGAAGCGTGTTTAGAATGTTCACTATGGGTTTTACGAACTTCGGCAATGACATGTGAGACGTGGTTAGGGTTGAGCAGTAACGTCATTTTACTCACTCACCACACGACCACCCGCAAAGCAACACACCTAATCTTTTATCCCCAATTCCTTTAAAGATACAAAGATCCCCTTGCAAAAAATCATTCCTCTTACCCATCCGATCCAGAACCCATTCCTAGTTATCCCCCAAAAGACGCATTCCTACACCAAAAAAGCCGCCAGAAAAACCTCCAACCCCTTCTCCAAAACCCGCCTGACCGTCGTTTCAGGTCAAACATACCCCGCATTGGCAATGGCTCTCGCAGTCTCGAGACGCTCCAACTTCTCTACCAACGCATGCCTGGTGCTAACCACCGAAAAATCCTCGCCCGCAATCCCCTGCAACTCCTCCGGGGACATCTTCCCGACCAACGCCGGCGAGAACGCCTGCACACTTCCGCCCTCGCCCAAAAAGTGGCGTTCGATAACTTGAAGACAAACACAGTCGATGAAGCGGGTTCTGGCAGCGTAGTAGTACGACTTGAGGTAGTCGTAGATCTCGTGCACCGCCTGTTCTTCGCGCGTTTTGTACGAGGAGTGGAAAATCGATATTAGGCCTTGCATCGAAAACATCGACTGCCCTTCAGAATCGCTTTCTATGCACTGGTTCTTGGAGAGGTCATCAAGCATGCGTTGCTGACGAATTTCGTCCAAGGTCTTGACGAAGGAGTCGTCGTAGGTTAACATGACCTCTCCACGCTCGCTACGGAGGATCTTGTTGAGCTCTTCAGATGCATTATCGAAGGTTCTAGAGAAGTGAGGTCCAAGGAAAGAAGCTAACTTTAAGCGAAGCTCCGAGTCGTGACACTTTACGTTGAGCAGGCGGCTGATAAACTCGTTGACCTGTTGGTTGACGACTGAGATATGTTCGCGCGCGAGTTGCTCCCACCCTTCAGTCTGGCTGCGGAAAAGGGATTTAAAGACGTCGTAGTTGACCAATCCATCTAACTCAACACCACGAGACCGCTTATGAACCTTCAAAATCCAGGCGTGGATTTTCTTGGGGTCTTCGGTTTCGAAATTATAGAGATGCCCATGGAACTTAACATTATTTGCGAAGTCGTCGTTCAAATTCCTAACGTTGGTGCGAAGACGCATACTGTCATCTTCGTGTTCTTCCCGGTAAATACCCATGAGTGCATCACGGGCCATAATTTGGAATTTTGTTGCAACCTCGATTAAGACGCTGCGCTGCTGCTCAGGGGATTCTCTCGGGGAGCCAAGATCGTCGATGGCTTGACGCAGGTCAAACACCTTGTTTTCCAGCTCCTTAACAAGGATAGGATACTCTCTGCGAACATGCTCGTATAGGAGGTTGCGGAGGAAACGTTCGAGAGCCTGGATGCCCACACGATTCTTGTCGAGGGACCGCCATGGATCTGTCTGGAAGAAGGTCTGTTCGTTCTTCAGGCGGCGCTCTGCTGTAACTCCGCTCCTAACTTCTTCGGTAGAGCGGTTGCGAACTACAAACCAGCCGTGGGTGAGCTGCGTAACGCGGTTGCGGGCAACATCCATCACACGAGCTTCATCGCCGGCTTGTACAGCATCAGGCTTCGTCAAGAGACCAACTGTGCGAGAGCCCTTGGGATCGGCCTCCTTTGCCAAACGGAAGATTTTCTGATTGGCGGTTTCGTTTAGAGCCGAGGCAACAGCCCTATGCAAGCGTTAGGCGAGCTGAGAGTTGTGGTCAGGTGGCAGAAAGACTTACAAAATGATGGTACGGGGTTCCCTGAGGTATCTCACAACCATATTCTCGACGAATACAATATCCTCCTCAGTTTGATATGGGGTTTCAGCTAACACATATCTTTAGTCTTTGGCTTGTTTAATAAGGTCACGGAAATTTACATTGGAATATCCCTGGAACATCAACCACGCTGAAGTGCGGTCTCATAGGTCCACAGAGCTCAATCTTGAGCACGTCATCGGAAAAACGAGCCCCCGCGGTAGTATCGGTGCATTCGACTCCCGGCTTCGGCAGACCCATAGCTTCGGAAGCCTATTACCGTTCGTTAACTCATGCCGATGCAGCTTTTTGCCAAAAATGTTGACTTACTTGCTCTAGGACATCCGAGAATAATTCAGCAGTAAGGGTGGTGAAATGTTTCGAAAAAGCCTTGAGGTTTGCAGTGCGGGAGCTGGAGCTGTCGACATTTGGAGTGATGGTAATGGTCACACGCTCGTGGGCGGTACGGCGAAAGTTGATCTGAGTCGCAAAGCGAGTACACAGGGTGCTCGCGACGGGAAATGGGATGCTGGTAAGAGCCTATGAAGCAGTTAGACTTGCGATGCCCTGATGACCATCATCCAAAATTTATAACGGAAACGAATCTTACCTCAAGAACGGACGATTTTCCGCTCGATTGGTCTCCAACGACGACGAGCTACAGCAAACATGTAATCAGCACCATCATCAAACAAACCCATCCAGACGTGAGTAATAAATACCTGAGGCAAAGAGATATCCTCGCTCACACCGCATTCTCTCAACCTGTCGATGATCTCGAACAAGCGAACAAGCTCACGGCTCTCAAAGCCCTGGGTGTTCCCAAGCTGTTCCTCCGCCCTAACATCTGGCCTCGGTCTGTCAGACATTCCGTCTGCGTTGCGTCTCTTCTTCTTTAGGACTGTGACAGGTGCCAGCTTGAATGAAATGTAGTGGAGATTGAGATAGGTGGATAAGATACTTGCTATCTGGGAGGGATGGAAAGATGAATTACCAGGAAGGTGATGAATCGGATCAAAAGCTGGTGGGTGGGTGGTCTTGGAGGGGTATTTATCGAAGCTGACTTCCCCAGTAACTAGCAAGTTTGATCTCGTCTGTTTGGGGGGGTTTGACCGGTCGTCTCAATGCGGATGTTGTGAATCACTAAATGCGGAAACCTACACTTGCGACAATGGAATTTGAGGTTTGTTGTTTGACAATTAAGACTCACACATGGGGTCCAAAGAGTGTCCGCGCCACTCCCGCTATCAACCGGCGAGGGATTGAGATGTTGGGTACGGCTAGACCAGCTACTGTGATACCTGTGTGAATGGTGGCGGTTATGTTGCAACATGATTGGTTCTCTAACGCTGTGGCCGCATCCCGCATTAGGCGTCGGAGTGGCTGATCAATTGTAACAAACTTCTTGACTCGTTTATTTTCCGCAGCAGTAAGGCTAGGATTGTGTCAGGACTAGGATCGAACAAACTCTTCCCTGGGCCCCGGGATTTCAATTCGGGTAGTACCATGATCAAGGATTGAGGTTTCGCTAAGCGCGACCGCACATCGTCAGACAAACACTGCACGGTACGACTGGAATGTCAGCCACCACTCGCCTGCAGTGCGGTTACCGCCTGGTCCAATAAATCCTTATATGGCTGTGTTCGTTATTCATGCAATCATGGATACCTCCATGTAAGTATCGAAAACTTACCGTTGTGGCGTAGGTTCCCTTGGTTCTAGCCTCCCGGTTTGCCTTGCTATTTTAGGGTGCGTTACAGCAAGGTAGAAGAGGACTCTACGTAGAAAAGGTTCGAACGTTATCGAAGTTGATTGATGTTAATAGTGAGTGTATAAACAAGCCAACAGATTTCCCCCCAAAAAAGTAACACAGACTGCAGGTTTGGAAAACTTGATGGGAAACTATAATGAAAAGGAAAGAACCACCAATGAACACACCCCTAAAAAGGCTTAGTAGGGGCTTGACATACGAACATCCTGCAAAGAAGTACGTACCCGTTATTATTTAACGTAGTCTTCTAGCCAGCAGAGAGCGCCCAGGACGGCTTAACAGAAGAAGCCAGACTACCTTCCAGTGCCTTCTCTTTATCGCATATCGTAGTGGTGACATTGCCCAATCGGTAAGTTCGTTGATATTTGCCCCGTGATCCAGCAGCAATCGTGTTATTTCCCTTCCACGACGACCATAATTGGGATGACTTAAGAGAATATGTAGTGGCGACTCCCCAAAGTAGTTTTTCGCATTAATATCAGCTCCATACTCGAGCAGCAAAGACACCATATCTCTCTTTACTACATGCAATGCCGCAAAATGTAGAGGCGTGCAATCAAGCGCACTATTGATACCTACACCTCGTTGAAGAAGCACACGGGCTATCGGTACTTTTCCAGTTGAGATCGTGACCTCAAGAAATGTGTAATCAGAACCTTTGTACTCAAATTGTGTATCGAGATGCGCGCCGTTGTCCAAGAAGTGTTGTATAGTGGAAATTATGTGGGAATCACATTCCTGGTCAAAAATCTTCGTAAAAGCTGAGTCCCAACTCTTTGCCAGTAAAACTTCTGCCACCGTGTTGGTTCATACATCGCATGACGGCGCGTCGATACAAAGAGAAATTCTCGTGAAAGTGACGCGTCGACGTTCTTGGTGAATCAATCACATGGAAAATGCACTAACTCTACTTCGGGAGTGGGGTCCTATAACAGGGATTCTAGAAACCATGACGTCACGTCATGCCCCAAACAACATCTCGATGGCAGAGTACAAAAGTACCATCATTTCCATTTTCCTCTGCCACGTTCCATTCGAATCGAGCGCGTCTTCATTCAGCATTCGTTCAAATATACCCAATCCACAACCTTCAATTTTCGACAGAACATGCCATGACGGACTCTACCACGCCCCCCAAACCTGCCACCACCCGCAAATCCACCGCTCCAACCTCTTCACGACCAACCCTCAAAGCCCGCCGTTCCGTCCGCAAAACCTGGTCCCCGCCACCGCGACCCGGCCTCAACCCCGGCGCCCTCTCTTCCCTATCGATCGCGCACAAGGAGTTCAATACACAAGCGCACGTCTCGCCTCGTGATGGGAGGGTGCATATCTCGTTGAACGCGGTGAAGGATGGCCATCTATCGACGATCCTGGGAAGTCTTACCCAGCGGGAGCTCGCAGGAGTCGTGGAGAAAGAGAAGGAAAAGCGTGGGGACGATGTACAGACCCCGCCGCCGAAGCTGAATATTGTCATCATGGTGATTGGGAGTAGAGGAGACGTGCAGCCGTTCATTGCGATTGCGAAGGTGCTGAAGGAACAGTGGGGACATCGTGTTAGACTTGCGACTCATGGAGCGTTTAGGGAGTTTGTCCAGGGGTTCGGGATCGAGTTTTTTGATGTTGGTGGCGATCCGAGTGAGCTTATGGCGTTTATGGTTAAAAATCCGGTGAGTGCAAAGTGTTGTTTTGATGAGAGGGGGAGTTATGCTGATGTTACAAATAGGGTCTCGTGCCGGGAGTGGAAGCGATTAAACAGGGTGAGATCGCGAAACGGAGGGAACAGATGTTCGAGATGTTCCAAGGCTTCTGGAGAGCATGTATCGAGCCGTCAGATAATTACCGACCTCACAACAGCATGGAGTCGGAGCGATCTTCCTCTACGCATAAAACATACGAAGACGTCGACGAACCTTTCATCGCGGACGCTATTGTTGCGAATCCTCCATCATTTGCGCATATTCACTGTGCGGAGAGACTGGGGTGTCCTTTGCATCTTATGTTCACTTTCCCCTACTCGCCCACGCAGGAAATTCCACATCCGCTGGCGTTTATTCAGAACAGCAATCTGGGAAGCGAGTATACAAACGCCATCACGTATCCTATGGTGGAGATGATGACATGGCAGGGTCTGGGAGATTTGGTGAATAGGTTCCGCCAGAAGACGCTGTGTTTGGAGCCTGTTGCGACGCTGTGGGCGCCGGGAATGATCTCGAGGTTAAAGGTGCCGTATACTTACATGTGGTATGAATCCTCTCTCCTTCACCGCACATGGAAATATCTAACAGAGTAGGTCTCCCGCATTGATTCCAAAACCTTCTGATTGGGGCGACCACATCGACGTCACTGGATTCGTCTTCCTTGATCAAACAAAAGACTATTCCCCTCCTCCCGCCCTTCAGAAATTCCTTGACGCAGGTCCCCCACCGGTATATATTGGCTTTGGCTCGATTGTCGTCGACGACCCAGACACATTAACTGAGACTCTCTTCTCCGCCATCAAATCCACCGGCGTCCGAGCATTGGTATCAAAAGGCTGGGGTGGACTTGGTGGAGAGAACGATGCCCCGGAGAACGTACACATGCTGGAGAACACTCCGCATGACTGGTTATTCTCGAAAGTATCGGCAGTAGTCCACCACGGTGGCGCGGGAACTACAGCAATCGGGCTCTTCCACGGAAAACCGACGATGGTGGTGCCGTTCTTTGGTGATCAAACGTTCTGGGGTTCCATGATCCATAACGCCAACGCCGGGCCGGCTCCAGTTCCGCACAAGGAGCTGACAGCCGAGAATCTTGCTGACGGGATTAAGATGCTGTTGAGCGAGGAGTGTCAAAAAGCTGCACAAGAGATATCGAGAAAGATTAAGGAGGAAGACGGCGATGGTGCAGAGAACGCTGTGAGGAGCTTTTACAAAGGTCTTGCGGAAATGGACGCCAAGGGGAAGCGGGGCCTAGGAGGAAGGGGAAAGACATATGGTGAAGGAGGACCGATGGGACCTGGAGAAGGCAAATGGGGCACCGGAGGGCCCGGAATACGATGCGATATATTGGAGGAGAAGGTGGCAGTTTGGAGGGTGAGAAAAACAAGAATGCGGTTGAGCGCAATGGCAGCGAGCTGGCTGGTCGAGCAGGGACTACTAGAATGGAAGGATCTCAGACTGTGAATACCCCACCCCTCCCCACATTCCAATAAAACTAACCATCACAGACTCCGTCACACAGAATGGAACGACTTCGATGGACCCGGCGAGCCCCTCTCCGGCGGTTTCAGCGCCTTCTTCGGTTCCATCGCCGGCGTAGCAAAAGGCGTAATCGGCGTTCCCCTCGCTCTAGTCAGAGGCGCAAAACGTATCGACGACGAAGTCGACATGACCCCATCCGCCACCCGCCGACGTTTCCGCGACCGCTTTCTTCGCCACAAAAAACCAGACCCAGAATCCTCCGACTGGGCCTCTTCTCGCTCCTCTTCCCCCTCCCCAAACCACAACCACAACCACAGAACCATCCCCCGCGACATCGCCCACGGCACAAAAAAGAGCCTTACCCGCATCGCGCGCTCCTCTGCCCGCGCGCCTATGGACGTCAGCCTCGCTATCGCTCAGGGCTTCCATAACGCGCCGCGGCTGTACGGGGACGAGGTTCGCCGTCCTGCGAGGATCACGGGGTTTCACTCGGGGATGCAAGCCGCGGGAAAGGAATTTGCACTGGGTATCTACGACGGGTTTACAGGCCTGGTGACACAGCCGTATAAGGGCGCAAAAGAAGAGGGTGTGAAAGGGGCACTCAAGGGCGTTGGAAAGGGCGTGGGCGGGGTATTTTTTAAGACCCAAGCGGGGGTGGCGGGGGTAATTGGGTTCTCGATGAAAGGTGTGCACCGGGAGTTCCGGAAAGGGCGGGACCGGAAGGTGCTGGGCCGGGTGATGGTTGCGAGGAGGATGCAGGGTGATAAAGAGCTTGTTCGGGCGCGTGAGGAAGGTGAAACAGTGTTGGCGCAGCGCATGCAGGAGGGGTGGCAGAAGGTTGCGGAGGAACGACAGAAACGGACGGATAGGGAGAAGAGTCTGGGGAAGGAAATTGCGGGGTTGAAGATACGGAAACGAGGGAGGAAGAGAACTATGGAAGGTGGTGGGGAGAAGAAGAAGGTTGTTAGTAATGTTGATCCGGATGAGGCGGGGAAAGGATGTGAGTTGGGTGTTGTGGAGGGAGATCAGGTTGCTCCACTTAGGGTGGATACGTTATCGCCGGTGAAGGAGGAGGAGAGTGAGAGTCGGAGTGCTATGGGGAAGAGGAGGGCTACGACGATGACGTAGGGGCTTTTTTTTGAGGGAGAGGATTTATATTTATATATACCACAATCTTTTTTAATGATGCATTGGGTTTTTCAGCTTCAGATACTGTACTCTATTTTACCCTTTGGATGGCAAACAAGTGATTATTTCTGTAGATAGATGTTACAAAATACCCCCTGGTAATCGTAGGTAAAAGAAATTTCCCAGATAAGTTCAATCCGAGTGTGAAATCATATTGACTGAGTAATGTGAAAAACCAATACCACATCCGCACACAAGAATGGGATCCGGTTCTACTTGTAGGCCATATGAATATTATCTCAAGGAACGGAAGTAGGGGGGCCATACTTGGATGAACAGTGAAGAACTGAACTCTCCTTTACTTGCTAGACACCTCATGTTTCGCCGACTTACAAGTCGGAAGTACCTTAAGCACCCCCCCGTAAACGGCAATACTACGACCAGTAGAACCGTATAATAGCAAAAGAGAAAGAAAATAAAGTTGAATTTCATGTGTGTAAGAAATAGTTATAGGTACATCGAGCCATTTCCTTGTAATGTAATGTATGTAACAAGGTCTCGAAAGTGTCCCTCGTATCATCATCCTTGATGCTTCGAACCACGATAGCTAGTTTTTTACTCCGCCGGTGTTCAAACAAGAAAAAACATTTAAACCCCTCGGTATCATCATGATCAAACTCCCTCCCCCCCTAGTTAAATGCGATCCTCTTTCTTCCAGTCTGGCAGGCATTCCCTTTTCCACTCCTTGCAGAGCTCCTCTTGTTTCTTCCGCATATGGTCCTCCCAATCACCGACTCGTCTTCCCTCCTTCTCCTCTTCGACATACTCCTTAAGCCGCTTCTGAAGTTGCCTCTTAAAATCCTGATTTTTGTTTTTTAATTCGTCGTTTTTTGCCTCTAGATCTTCGATCAAGGTTGCTTTCTCGCTGACATCCTCCTCTATGTAGGAAAAGGCTATAAGTACGCCAATACATTTTCCGGTGATACAAATAGGTTTTCGAAGGTGTCTTGGATACCGTCGTCAACGTCCTTTATGATTCTTACTGCAATGGCCAACTTCTTATTTCAATAGAGTGCGGCTTTGTTGACATCTCAAACCCCAAGTCCGACTCGTACGCTGTTTGAAACCATAAACGGGCTCGTGGTTGAGGATACCAGAAACTCTCGTTTTGTCTATGAAGCAGGATGCGTTCTGAGAACAACTGCCTTTCGGACCGTAGCTGGAAGTGGTGCAAGAGTTTCGGCAGCACTGGCAGCTGGTGCGAGAGTGTCGACGGCACTGGCAGCTGGAAGTGGTGCAGCTGTATGAAGCAATACCAGAGAGCCTAACCAGAATAACTATTAAGCCAATCACCAATACAAGTACGCAGAATGTTGAGGTACTCACCAGACAAACTATAACTAACTTTTGCTCCCGTATCTGTCTTCCTTGTTCATCAAGAGTTTCCTAGTGTTTTGATATAGTGTTCTGCAGGTCAAAGACCTTCTCGGCAAGACACCTCTCTCTTTCTTCAGGTGGGAGATTCCACTTCAAAAGCAGAGTGTTAGTAAACATTCTTATCCCAACGGAACACAGGTTTAACTTACAAAGGAATCTATCTCCAATACTGTACCTCGTTGTGCACCATGATCGATCCTCCTTGTTCCCCTAACTCGTTTCCAGAGCCTGCGGGAGGAACAGTTTCCACTACCAACGGCTGATTAGACAGAGTTCGTAAAGTCTTCCTAATTGTTTCGTGAAACTTTAAGTCTCGAAGTAAATACTGTAACGTTCCTGCCGATATTTACACCTCTCCAGCTTCCCATGCCTTAGCATGGACAAGTGGGACTTTAATCATTTTCGAATAAGGAGGGGTGTAGAAACAGCGGGTTCTTGGGAAACGCTTGGTGAGATAGGAAAAGTGGGCAACGGAAAGCGGGGCAGAGGGATCAAGAAACAGCGGGTTCTTGGGAGGCTTGGTGGGATAGTGAAAGTGGGTGAAGGAAAAGCAAAACCAGAGATGAAGAAACAGCGGGCTCTAGGGAGAAGAAAAAGTGGAAGGAGAGGTGGGTGAAGAAAAAGGTGTGAACGTACGATGTAAAAATGAGCTCTAAGTTGGGTTCCATCACCACTAGGTGTCCCTTATAGAGACTAGTAAGGCTTGGAAGGCCATGCGCAAATAGAGTTCTGGATACTCATCTGTTGGGAATCACCTTCTACCTTAGTCTCTCAGACGGCTTTTTTTTTGCTCCCAATAATCAACAGCCATGAGGATGCTGTTAACAAGTTAAGTTGTCGTGACGAGTGAGAATCGTGCATCAGTAATCTTTAAGTCACATATCATGAGATTTCCATTGCAAAACCCGAACAGAACTTGTAATCCTCATGTGATTCTCTTTATATTTTAGCGCCAGCCCATAAATTATGTACACAAAAGTGCACTTGCATATATTACAATTACTGTTCCAATGCCAACATTATCTTCATCGTAAGGACCGGATCTACCTGTCCATAACCGCCTCCTCAACCCCCCATTTCCTCCTTCACCTCTTTCCTCGACCTAACCACCTCCCTCAAACCTCCCTCCAACACATCAACCAACTCATCCAACCTATCCACATCAGACTCCTATCCCTTCCTCTATGGAAAACTTACCTCTCAACGATACAATCCGTGAACTCATGTTCCCCCAGCTCTCTATTCCCCTCATTAACCAGCAGCACCGTCGCCGCACCCGCCTTCCTTCCCGCCGCCATATCATCCATCGAATCACCCACCATAATTAACCTCCTCCCATCCTCCAATCCCCACTGTTTCGCAATATACAGTATCCCATCCGGCGACGGTTTCGGTGGATGGAACGACCTCGTCACGATCGGCGAGAAGAGAGTTTTTGGGAGGTAGTGGGTGAGAAGATGATTTACCTAGTTCGTCGGCGGCGGGTATATCAGCAACATTCTACCACCACCTCTCTTTAACATCTCACATACCGGATCCCTACCTAATGTCAGCCGCATTTACTCCCCTAACTTTGTGAAACCCGGAAGCGCGCGCACTCATAATTCCTAGTCAAAATCCCCTTCCTAACCCCTCGCATCTCCAAATACTCCATGAGCTCCACGAGACCTTTACTCGGCTGCATCCTCAGCATTGCTTCTCGCTCCACCGCTCTTACCAATTCCATTGCTGCATCTGGAGACGGGAGAGACGCAACATGCGAGAGGATATCGACGCCTGAAGAGATCCCGAGTGCTTGCCGCATCTTAACGAACATCCATGTTTGTGGTAGCGTGAGGGTGCCGTCGACGTCGAAGATTATGCCGACGAGGGAGGGCGCAGGACTGGGATTGGCGGTGGGAGAGAGGGGGGCGAAGCGTAGGCGTGATGGGGGCGACATGGCGGTTGCGAAGGTGCGGAGGAGTGGGCGGATGTGGTGATGCATCATGTATGGCGGCTAATACGGGCAGGGATGTTGGATGGAGGTTGTGAGCGGGTGGTACAAAGGCGGCAGATGCCGAGATGCACAGACGCGGAAGTGCTGTGGGTGAAGACAAGCGACGAGATGTAGAGTAGAGGGTATGAGGTAACCCTTACGGGAATAACGAAGAGCAGGAGAGCATGTTGTGCGAAGAGGTGTCACCAAAAGCTGAGATTGTTATGAAACTGCAGTCGAGATCACAGCTGTATCTGAGTCTACGACTACGGCGGAAACTTTTAGATGATGGTATATATAGATAATATTCGTCACTGTTCCGCTCCCAATCCCCTCGTAGCATTCTTTTGACGCCATGCCTCTGACCCTGCGTGCTAGGCACCCTATGGCGCAGTATCCTCCACCCCAGGTTTGGATGGCCATACTAACCATCTTCTGCACGCTCTTACTCGCCTCAGTCCTTCACGTACTGGAAACTAGGAGGATTGAGCCGCGAATGTGACGCAAGGATGCAGTTGGTAATTTGAAGCGTTATTTATGTGGTGGCAAGCCATTCGAGGGGTGAGTCTCAAATATGCGCATGATCTGAGCGGGGCTACCTTCAGAACGGCTGCTAAAATAGCGATTTAGCCAGCCAGATTTGCAGCAGCAGATTCAGTCTCCCCGTAGCACCCTTGCTTTGATTACTTCTCCTTCTCTGGGTCAAACCTCCAAACTCACCTACCAGGAGTGCATCTCCCGCAAGTCGTCTCCTGTGGCGAATATGGTCCAAAGAGTCGATAAGCCGGCAAGCTTTTCAGCGTTAAGCCTCCAGATGGAAGAGGCTTTTGTGCGAGTGATATCGCATGTGCGCGAGTGACAATCTATGTGCGAGTGATGCCTTGTGACACTAGGATGATTAGAATATAATGTTTGCCGAATTTTAAGATGGAGCCTTTATGTTGTTGGCCATGTCCATTCTCGATAAAAATTGCTGGAGCGACGTTACTGGCCATGGCGCACCGAAACTTCAAAGGTTGTGGTAATTCCAGCAAATTATGCTGTATTGGGTTAGCGCAGTGCTCGTGACCAAGGAAGATGAAGCCAATAGCTTGCGGCTAGGTAACTCCTCAAACGGAGAGCTCCTCTTGACTCAACAGCTTCGGTATCAGGTCGCGGGAAAATTAATGCGCAAATCCACGAGGGGAGAAGATATCGCACACAAATCTGAACAGGTAGGGGGTGCCTGCAGAACTCAGTAATGCCCAGAATGACAAAAGGGAGAATGCAGTGATGCCTGGCGGTGGTTGTGTGCTCACGCAGAAATTCACACCGAAGGATAGAGTACATCACGAGGCGGTCGGAGTTGCTCGTTTCAGGCAGCCAGTAGAGTGCGCCGGAAATTTGGAGCCTCAGAGTTAATGCCACAAATAACGCCGTGTTGGGTAAAACGATAACATTTGAGGCGGGGCAAGTGCTCCAGTTCAGTCATTTTGCTCGGTTCATCAACTCCCAGCAGCTTACACGGTGGGACAAGCCAGAAGCTCACCCCGCCCCACCATTCCATTCTCCGTTCGCTCCCACTGCTCAACCCAACTCAACTCCAACTCAACCCACCTCCACTATTTCACTCTTTCCACCTGGTGATCTTCTATACACACCTATACTCTGTACCGGGCCCAGTCGTGCGCATATTCGGCTCTCGCCCATCTGTTTTGTAGTCCAGATAGTTGCTCCTCCAACCGACAGAGCCACTCACGCTCGCTTGAGCTCCGCTTTCAGTGGAGGTTCTGACCAGAGCTGGGTACTTGTCAGCCCAACCTATACCATTCTCCCGCACGCACGGCCAGCTGTCACCTCTGCCGTCCACACGACAGCTGGACAATCAAATATAAATCTGAGCTACTGGTCGCTCGACGACGACATTCACGAGGGACGGAACCCTTATCCGAAGGACACGGCTTCAAGATGTATCGAGGTAAGTTCGTCGAGGCTGCACGAATATCCCTATTCTCTCTCTAGTTTGATTTCTCCTCCTTCTCTCGTGCTTCATTTGTAACTTTGTGTGTTCGGTCGGATTGCGTGGCGGAAGGTACTGCTGAACTTGTCGTTTATTTGCGTTTCGCATCTGTGGCAGTGGATATCTTTCCGTGAAACCCTTTTTTTGCTTTGCCGTCTCATTTCAGTGACTGTCTTTGGGCAAACTTTAGGACTAACTTTGCACAGCAAATTTATACCTTCACCCTCATACCCACCACTCCAAATCTTCGACCGTTCCCGGAGCGTATCCAACGGCCACCATCAAAGGCAGCGGAAATACAGATTTCACCCGTACCATTCAGCTCACCACCGACAAACCGACACAAACAATTGGACGCAGTAGTAGGAACGAAGCAAAAGGGTTATTCGCTGCGCCTAGTAACGGTTTCTTCGAGAGTCCGGTTATGAGCAGAGCGCATGCCGAAGTGAGGATGGTATTGGAACCACACCGCAAGGTATGACTCTTCTGTCGTGTATTTTTAAACCCTGGTTTTTCTATACGATTTTTCATTGCATTCTCAGCTGCGAGAGTCATACACTACATTCCCCCGCTTCCCCTGCCTTCCTCGGTTGGACTACCCTAATTGCTGTGTTTTCTGTAATTGACAAACATTCCGCTGACTGTTCTCGGATTGCAGATTGTCATTCAAGATACCAAATCAATGCACGGCACCTACGTAAACGGGCTACAGCTCCACCTCAACGAGACCGCCGAACTTCAGCAGGGAACTGAAGTTACATTTGGTGCCGAGGTCACCCGGGGAGATGACGTTTACCCTGCAAAGACCTTCCGTTGCGAAGTTGAATGGGAACGTATGAGGTACGATTTCTTGACACCGATATTCAAATGTATATAGAATCTTACATTATACCGTCAGATCGCCTAGCCCTCGCCCAGATGCTGTGGACTCCAAGGCCCGCAGTGGCTATGGTTTGTCGTCAGCAGAGTTGGAGTATGAGAGCAACCTAGAGGATGAGGACTTTGACGCCGAGATGGAGGAGCACTCACAAGATGAACGGCTGTCCGCAAGCTCGGGTGCCTCGTCTCCGCTCAGATCTCCATCCCGTGAGAAGTCATGTTCGGCTTCTGGTCTTACTTCGTACTTGCGTCGTGAGGAGATCGCAGAGAGCCACGAGAGAAGCACCAGAGAATCACTGAAACAGCTCAACAAGGTGTTTGAAGCGAAGTCGTCCAAAATTAAGGATCTCATCGATCGCGACACGCATATAATCGATCTTAGGAACTCGGAAGAACGTCCGAACAAGCAGGAAGACAACACCCGTCCCCGAATGCCAACAATTCACAGTCTGGTTAACAAAACTCAGTCGGAACAGTCTAAGTCACTCAAGGTTGTGCATCTAGTGGATCTCGTGGGTTCAGACAATGACGATGAAGTGGAGATTATCGAAAAGCCTGCTTCCTTCAATGCCCCAGTCAGGGCGACGGGCGAAGCCCCCAAGGAGTCAAAAACCATTTGTATCGACCTAGATGAAAATGAATCGGAAGATGAGGACCCAGAGTATCCAATCGATGACGATGATGACAACGAGGATGTTGATCAAGATGATGAAGACGATGAGGATATGGATTCCGACATCGAGGATTCCGGATCTGTTAGTGGGAACGAGGATGAGGACCATCACATGGAGGAGGAGGAGGAGGAGGAGGAGGCTAACACTTCCGTTGACAATGAAACCAAGACTACACAAGTCCCAGAAAACAAAGAGGCGAACCCCAACGTTACAAAGATCACTGAACCGGCGACCGTCCCTTCATCCGAGCCTTCCTCTCCTCCAGATGTCATGAGTTCCAAGCGAATTAATGTTTGGGCTGATTTCCCTGTTCGTGAATGTAATGATGAAATACCCCGCTTTGATATGACTATGCTAACTTCGTGAAGCGGCTTCAGTCCTCCCTCCGATTGGGAGACTTCCGCCATCTCCTTCAGATGCCCCAGTTCGCCTTGGCCTCAACCCGCAACAGCAAATGCAACAGCTCCAGCAGCACCAGCAACCTTACCAGCGAAACATGGCTAACATGGCTAGTGGTCCTCGCTGGGTACCCAACAATCGGTCATCCAACCCAAATGTTGATGGCATCCTTGCTGGATTTATGGATTCTAAGAAGGAGTTTTTCGACGCGAGGGCAAAAAACTTTGCAAGAGTTTCCGCGGAGCTCAACCTTGGGACGGACCATCCACCAGCACACTCTGTATTGTACCCTCGTGCTCAATGGACCGACCCTGAGTTGCATCAATGTACCCCATTGCGCCCAGTTCCCGATTGGTATCGCGATCTCAAGTCTGAAAACGGCAACTCGCTCCTTTCGCCCTCGGTTCCCAAAGCAAACGGCCCGACTCAAAAGGGACAGACCACAACTACAGAAGAGAACCTCTTTTCCAGACCGACCAAAATTGTCAAGTTTTGGGATAAGAAGGAATCCATAGAGACTGTGGAAACAAAGGTGCAGGAGGTCGAGAATGACAAGGAAAATAATGAAGAGGAAGACACTGGGGCTGCGGGCACTAAGTCTGCTGCAGATACTGATATCTGTGACGAAGATGGCGACTATGATGATGAAGGTGATTACGAGGTCGGAGACTATTACTGCGAATTGGAGAGCGAGGATGAAGATGCAGGAATATCGGATGAACTGGACGATATCTTCGATGACGAGCCTACGAATCTCAACCACAAGGTCCCAACTTTGAAGACCCAAGGCGATGGAAACCACAAGACAGGTTACAGTAAATTCTCGATCGATGATATGATGAATCACGAATCACCAAAAGGAAAGACACGCAGTCTCGAACCCGCAGTTCTCGCAAGCCCTCCCCCTAGCGAAAGCTCTCCAGATTCTTCCTGTGATGCCCTTGAAAAGTCTAAGGCCGTACCTGCTCTGGAGGATATTCTTAACCCAGCCGCACCCTCAACACCCCCACCTACGCTGAAGCGTAAACGTTCTGGTATTAACGCACCGATTTCCTCCCCCACACCTGCTGCGCCTCCGATGATTGTCGATCAAGGTTTATCAGATGCTCCTGAAGTCGTCGATACGACCCCAGCTGCCGACTACCCGGAGCTTGCGGTTGATCACGCACAGGCAGTGGAACAGACGGCAGAAGTGCCCGAGGATCGTCCTGCAAAGAGAACCAAGTCGGATAAAGGCGGCAGGAGCATTGTTGGATTGGCTACAGCCGCCATGGCTGGTGCAGTTGTAGGAGGAATTGGTATGTTTGCTGCATTGGTGGCCTCTGCGCAGTAGATGGACGGATATACATCAACCTTTCCTTGTTCTAATAATCATGGCTCCAGTTTTGATTTCCTTTGTTGTCTCGGTTGGTCTCGGAGGTTTTAGTGCGGTTGTGGGGAATTCTTGTCTCCCCTATTGGTTTTCTATCTGTTACTTCTTGGTGTATAGGGTTGGGATTGGGAAAGAGTAGGTTGGGATGGGTTGGACTTGGTCGGAATGATTTGTGTCTGGTTTGTTGTTGGTCTGGTGTTTTCTGTTCCCCTTTTTCCCTGTGTTGTTTTTCTTTACGGGATCTGATCATGTTTCTCCCTTTCTCCGGCCCCCCCACACTCTTCTTTGATTCCATATGTGCCCTGCATTATTCGGGTAAGAGAAATGATATTGGCTGTTTGTTCACTGCAACATGGCGATTGCGGGTGCTCGCCGATTTGAATAGTGTATCCCCCCCCCTCCTCCCCACCTTCCCCGAGTTTGTGAAATCAATAGAGAAAAAAAACCTTGAGAATTAAGTACTTCGGCTGGATAAGCTTTGGTTTGGGCTACTTATTTGAATACAAGAATATCTGAGTAATCATGAGTGTCTAAGATCTCGTGATGAATGGGGTGATCAAGTGAAACTCCTCTTCCGTAGTGCGCAACTTCCGGTGCTTGGGTACTAAATACTGAAGTTGAGCTTCCACCATAACCGGGGTAGCTATCCATTGATACTAAGTTAAGCGTGCCTGGGTTTTGTACGAGGGCTGCATTGCGAATGGAATCGGAGGTGATATGTTGTGACCCATCATCGCGATCGTTGCTCACTGTGCTTAAACATCAGAGAGCTGCGTCAATTCAGACTCCATTGAGCGGATGATCAGCTGGTGTTGTTGGCTTCCAGACCGTAGAGTCCCACCAACAAATCGTCAGCACAGTTAGAGCAGAGTCTTCGTCGTAAGACCTTTATATTCTTTTTCTCCGGCGGTTGCTAGGGGTGTATCTGATGAGTTTTTGAAGTGAAGCGGAAATGTCATGATCGAACATTAAGGCTTGAATTGCGTGTGATTCTGGGTGGTGCTGATGTTTTCTCGGGTTCCGTTTTTCTCTTCACGCTATAATCATGCTCTGGAGTTAGATTAGTGGGACTACAATGAACTCCATCCTTACTCTTCCCACCAAGCAGCACATCTTCCTCGACTCCTCGGCCCCAGAAATATCAATGAAAAAACATTTTCAATTAAAAATTTAGACACCGAAATATCCGAACATAATTCGTAGGGACCAAAAACCCTCTATGTGCAATGACCCTGATCCAGTGAGTCGCGTCAAGGTAAGTACCTAACAAGTGGTATATAGGATCAAATTCACAATGCGTGATTTATAAGATTTACAGTCCGGGACGAGTGGTTGATAAAGACTTTTACCGTTAAAATAAAGAAGTTAACAGTAGTGGTGAGGAGCCATAAAAGATGATGGAGCTCAAGATGCCTTCGAAAGTTTGCTGTATCACCTATATCACTGGTAAATGGCTGGACGTACTTATAACATGTGATTTCACTAACGAAGATCTATAGGAATCGTCATCAATTATAACTGCCACAGGTTTTTCAAGCGGAAGTACATGAGATTCACTTTTCAGAAGCGGAGCCACTTTAATTTACTCAGTAACATAATCCTTTAAACAACGAAGAGAACGTTCCTTCCAGGTGTAAGTTTCATATGGTCTATTTTTCCGTCGTCATCATCACTGTTCTCCACATACATGTCCTCCATCACATCGCCTGATTATCCATTTAAGCTCTTTGAGACATTTCCGGACGAGTATCAACCTGCTTGCCCTCTTTAAAATAGGTTATCTATTCATCTGCAATGACCTGTGACTCGGCTATCCATATATTCCTAGGAGGCCACATTTCCAATTCGGATCTGAGATGTTTCGCTGTATCACCTAGCTTGAGAAGAGTGATTCTACAGTGCACAACTTCCTCTAGTGTTGCACATGAGACGAGCCAACCCAGGTATTTGTCTAAATGGAACGGGACCGTGTTTTTGAGGAAACGAGATATCAAAGACGGAGATATCCCAGACGGGTGATATATCCCAGGCATATTGCCTTGATCTCTCGGATACTCGCGAGTGATGATATGTGAAGAGCGTCAAGGCCCAGATGGTTCATTTGAGCAGAGTCCCAAGGGGCAACATCACAACACATCCCTATCCACCTTGAGGTTGACTTTTCGAACTCAATTAGAGGCTGAAACGTGGAGACTAGAAGCGGAGTGACAGACCTTGATTCCCATTGGTAGGAGACTTGAGGAGGAGGTATACTTGAAATTGATACCTCAACCTACCCTTCCCCTATTAATAGTGCCCCAGACAATCGAGACTATATGGCTAACGAGACGAGCCGGCCCGAGCATATATCCTTCGTAGTGGTAGCCCGGGGCTTTTTGGAAATAATCGAGGATGAAAGTTGGGATAGAAGATTCTTTTTTTTTTTCGCCAGACCGGACATAGCTGAGGACTATTTTGGCGTACTGACAAAGCGTTCGAAGCTCATCCTACTAGAAATTGCCGTTGTTTGCGATGAGAAGGATTACCTTCGCCGCCAAACCCTTGGTCGCTCGATAGCCTGAACTCTCCACTTGATTGCCCTCAGCATCCTTCGCCCTTTGGGATGCTGACAGCGAACGCTTCAGAACATTACTACCAGTCTCGACTAGCATAAGAGGTTGCGGAGCGCCCTTATAGTGGAGCTCCAAGGCAAAAGCAGCGACATGTTGACCTCCGGCTTCAGTTATAAGCTGCGACAAGCACCAAGGCCATTTTTTGCGAGAAAGATCTCTGTTCCGATGGCTTGTGGCCAATCTGTCGATACTAATGGTTAGGATAGTTATTCCAAGGAAGATCTTGAATAGTACCCCAGTAGCTGCACCAGGAAAGTACACTTGAGGTTTGATGGTATTCACTTGAGCATCTACACAGAGAGAGGATGCGATAACTTCGCATGTGTTAGGTTGAATTATGTCGGGAGGTGGTCGACATATCGACAGCTAAAGATGGAAACTGAAATCTTAAGGATGGTGGAGGGAGAGACGGTGTAGTAAATTAACGATACTCTTGGAGATATCAGTAGTAATCCGTTGATATTAAAGACGGAGCAGGACAAAAAGCGAGGGCGGAGATCGAAAGTCACCACGCTCTCAAGATGAAGTAGAAGTATGTACTAAACCCTAACCCACCGAACCAGCAAACACTCGAACTGGATTCCAGGCAGGACAGCGCTTCATATCGCGTTTGTGAAATGACCACCATATCTAGGTTGTTGTGAGAACTTATATATGGCTGACTTGCAGTTCAATTAGCTCTGTTGGGAAAGACCGTGGATGCTGTATAAGTTTCTGGACAGGCCCTCCCACAGTTCTTGGGCAATTTTTGGTTGGATTTGAAGCAAACTTGATAGATCATCTCGCATGTGGCTCAAAATTCGGCCTTGGGAAATACATAGGAATTCTCCACCTACTAATAAAGAAGGACCAAAAGTACTACTCAAGTATTGTAGTAATGCTTGGCCATGTTTGCCTTCGTATCACCAAGTTTAGGAGCGCGATGCCACGCGAACAGGAAGAGAAGCATCACTATCTCGGGCTGGGGTCAACACCTGTTATGAAAGAGGCAAACGTGATTGAGACGCAGTGATAGGCCACAGCTGGGAAGTTGAAGATATCCTGGTAAAGTCTGGTTGGCATGTGATCGTATCGTCACTATAGGGCAACTTCAAGCTTCATGCACTGAAAGTCATCAATCTACTAAGTAGTACGCAGATACCACGCCAATGGGTGAAAAAATATGCAGTATTGTACCAAACAACCAACCAACCGACACCACAAAGGAAAGGTAAAAACAACTTTTCCGAAACCCACCCGCCAACTGGCCATGCCAGCCAGTCCTTCCCTTAAACGTGAAATCATTTGCTCTGTAAACCTCATGCCCCGTGTGTTTATCGTCATCTATAACCGTCGCGTCATGTTCCATCCATGCAGAAACTGTAGCAACAAGTAAACAATGCCTATGAATGAGTAGCTGTTTAGACTTTCTGTCTTCTTCTCTTGCCAACGGTGGCTTGGAAACCAGTCTTGATAGCACTATAGTGAAGAGGTCAGCAGAGGTTAGACGAAGGCAGGGTAGATGGGTTAGACATACGCGACAGAACGTCTGGATCCACAACTGTTGCAGGTAACGAAGAAGAGACGGTTCTCGCCCTTCTTGAGATCGGTGTCGGGAGATTTGCAGGTCCTACAAGTAACGTACTCCACTGACCCCAAGTTAGAACGAACTTGGGCGAATCGTAGCATTGGCACAACTTACAAATATACCGTCTCAAGACATTCTCCAACTGCTTTTGCTGGAACTTTCCACGAATAACCAGGCGCTTGCTTCCGTCAACGCTACCGCTGGTTCCCAACTCTGCAAACAAGAACTGCGTAACGTGCTCATCGTGTCTCTTCATACGCTTGCAGATATCCGAAATGTTCGCGAAAATTGTCTTCTTGTTTCCTTCTCTGAGGACCTGTGGTGGTGGAATCTTGTAGTTTCTCCGGCCCTCGCCGGCAAGATCGGGGTGCTGACTCCTCAAGAGTGTGAAGAAGCGGGTGAGAAGCAGCGGATACGTTAAGTCAACGGTGCTGGCAGCGTTCCAAACGCCAGTTCCAGCAATGAGATCGCCGGCATCCTCGGGGCGGATCTCAGCCGGTGCTTCTTCAACACCCTCCTCGCCAGCATCGCGGGGAACAACACCGGCTTCTGCAAGCTGGGCATCGAAGGAATCGGCGACGGGCTCCTTGGTCGACTTCTTCTTCTTCTTCTTCTTCATTGCAGTGGGATCGAATTCGCCGTCTGCGGTGGCAGGGGCATCGTCGCCATTCTCATCGGTG
Organism: Wilcoxina mikolae CBS 423.85; assembly: GCA_014904905.1. NCBI lineage: Eukaryota > Fungi > Ascomycota > Pezizomycetes > Pezizales > Pyronemataceae > Wilcoxina > Wilcoxina mikolae. The sequence continues at coordinate 1,330,237 of MU122094.1, forward strand.
GACGACTTCTTCTTCTTCTTTTTCTTGAGGTCTTTAAATTGTTCGGTGAGCTCGGAAATGTCCTTGTCTTCGCCTGCGGGATCTGTTGTCGACAGAGAGTTCTATTAGTCACCACCTCAAAAAAGATGCAATTAGTGGCGAATGCAACAACGCTACGATAAACCCCGCCCACGCGATACTCAACGCATATCGAGGGGACTCGGTTAAAATGGAAGATAAGAGATATCTGCAAGTCAAGCATTTAGATAAGGTTCATTCATACCTTGGATGGGACTTTCGCCGCCGTTTGTTGCTGCATCGTCGCCTTCCCCCTCAAATGCTACCGACTTTCTCGACTTCTTCTTTTTCATCAATGTAGCATCGAATGTGGGAGCTTCCTGTAGCGATTTTGACATGCGGTTAGCGCAAATCTATTGATCTAAAGACGGGAGTGTGCAGATGATGGGCATCGTGCAAACGTTGAATCGCGGGGAGAAGGAACTGAAGCTCACCTCTGTGTCGGCCATGATTGCAGTGTTTCGGGATCCGTCAACGATAGCTCGTGTGTTCGTACGTTTGTTCGACTGCGTCGCAGACTGGTTGTTTGTCGGGGGAGTGTGTGGTGAGAGGTTGGGTGTGGGGTAGTAGTTGAAAGGGAGTCCTAGAAATCCAGAGTCTTTTTTGTGTGATGTGGAATGTGAGTAACTCTTGCCAAGCCTAGAATGACTGGTCATGTGACTCAGCTTTCAACGTCATGTCATCCACGCCTTCCTCCTTCAAGTGTCTCCACCCGCACGGCAATATCACCGCATCACCGCCATAATGTCCGCCGATTCCACGCCTACGGGTACGCCAATGGAGACCCCCGAGGGTTCTGTATACACGCCCAGCCAGATGTCTTCCTCCACCTCCAACCTCTCCTTCAGCCAGGCCTCGTTCCTTGAGCAACCGACGCCATCTCACGCCTCAGCTCTCTCCGATGACAATGTATCCTTGACATCGTCTCTCTCAACCGACACTGATGACGACGAAGCGGAGGCGGAATGGCAAGAAAGTCTACAGCAGCTAAACCTGCTCGTGTCTCTGGTGGTGATTCCTTTCTTTGGCAAATGGGTGGGGAGAAGGTGTGCATACTGGGGTTTGTCCCCTTCCTACGATATCATGGGAGTGTTGATTCTGACTGTGGGCAGTATGGACAAGGTATATGACTTGGAAGTACCCCGTCGACATTGTTATCACCAACCCGAAGGCTTTCAACGCGGCTGGTGTGGTTGGTGCGCTCTCATCGCCTTCACCTGCGCTTTAGATGAGGGTGTGGGTGCCTGGAGCTATCGCTTGGGTGCTTCCCCCGGAGTTTTGGCGTTACTTTGAAATTCATTTTTACGATGTATCGCGGGGAATAATCGAGACTACGGTATTGTTCTGGGGAATTGCATGGAGATTTGTTCATCTGTGTGAGCTCTCCGACAAGTGTATAGACGACATTATTACAGATCAGGAGCATGTTTCGGGGCAGAAGGATGAATTATCCAACGTTAGATACCAGTCGCTATTAGCATTACAGTAATCAATATTAGTGGACACAACTGGATACTTATGTCACATCAGCTGTGAATTGCAGAAAGGGATGGCAGCCTGTCTTGATTGCGACAAATCACCACAAATATGTTTAAGCTAGAAGTTACCCGCCCTGCCTACTCGTCTATTCTACACACTACGTCATCGCTTCATTTCTCTTCACTCACTCACTATCACTTTCATTGCTTCAGCAATCCGCAATGTACGCCTTCCACTCTACCATACGCAACGCTCTCACAAAACCGACACCGCTTCTTTCGAAAGTCCCGTTATTCCGCCACACAATCTCAACGCTTCCTGAAAACCCTCACATCGTACACCCCCCCTTTCCTCCATCCTGTTCTACAATCGCTAACTCTTGCAGTACGTCCATCCTCAAGGCAACTCCTTCCTTCTCAGCCTTCTCCCCATCCATACCCCGCGTCTGTCCCTCGGTACCACTACCTCCCTCCCGCCCACCCCCGAAACGTTTACCGAAAATCCCGTCTTCCTTCCCATCCTCCATCGTCTGCTTCGTCAACACGCAGCCAACGACCCGATCGTTCAATCGGACGCCTTACAATTTGCGAGTCCCGCGGGGGCCAGTCTCTTCGGAAAGAATAACGCGCGGCGCGCCAAACGCGAGGGAGGCGCCGGCGGGGCAAATTACCAGGGTGGTTCAGGAGGCGGTGGCGTTGGTGGATGGTTACACGTTTATGATCAGCGTGGGATCCCCGTGTTTGGAAGGATTGCGGAGACAGAGGATATATTTGGGAGCTTGCTAGTGGATAGTAATGGGAAGGTGAAAGAGGGCGAGTGGGAGGAAAATCGCATGTATCGGCTTATCACGGGGAATGGTGTCATGCAATTGAGTCCATATTTGAGAGAAAAGGTGACGGAGGGCCTTCGGACGGAGGAAATGGAGGGTTAGTGGGAGGTGATGGTGTATGATACAATGGGAGGAGCATACATCGGCACTGCCGGATGACAGCGGAGTTGTGACACTTCTGCCTCCAAACTTGGGCGCTCGAAACGACCGACATTGCTCGGTGGGTCTTGAGCTGTCCTCTTGCTATATCTCTGATTGCCATTACTTACCACTTACTTAGAATCTCAGACTCCGCAAACCCAGCAACATCGAAATAAATCGCCGCTTGTCACCCTATTTTCCCAATCCCCTACATTGTCCAACATATAATTCAATTCACAGGGTCGCCAGCTGCCATAGGATAGCATTTCTCATTGCACAGAGATTGCCGCTCTTAGCAATCCCTTATTCATTTCCATCTTCCTCATACTGCATCATGTCCCTATCCACAGCCTTTTCATAGCACGTCCTCAATCCTTTGTCCTTCACAAACACATCAAACAGCGGATCCCAGCCTTTCCTCCTTTTTCTGGGTCTCCTTCCCGTCTCCTGCTTATTCAAATCCCGTACGATCGTCACCATCTCCCTCTCGTCCATCTGCGCACTTGCCACAACAAACCTCAACACAAACTCTACCCACCTCTCTATCTCACCCACTTCTAGCGTCCCCCTGTGCTGGCGGAACTCAATCGTCCCTCGTCCCTCCTGCCGCAACAGCGGCAAAAAATTCACCTTAAACCTCTTATCGATCCCACAAGCGCCCTTCTGCAGCAGCGCAAATAGCTCCTGGACACTTCCTACGCCCATGATGGCTTCCAACACTCCATGCAGCGAGAATGTTGATAAAACCTCACCCCAGCGCAGCGATTTAGCGTATAGGTTTTCTCTGTGCTGCGGGTGTAGACGGTCCAGCTGTTGCTCAACCAGAGTGACGCCCGCGGCGATCCGCTTCGCCTCTGTCACATTAAACCCAGCCACTCCACGGCCGACATGCAAATGAAGCCCGCAGCTCATATTCACATCGCTGCGGAACTCGCCAGTGGTCACGGCGGCGATCACGGCTCGTACCTGCGCCCTCCACCCATCGTCGTCCCAGTGAAAGATAGGCGTAATCAGCTCGACGTCTGCGAACCCGTAGCGCTCGCCAGAAGCTTCAACTTCCCATCTATCAAGACATGGGAATACTATGTGGTCTGTGTCAATACCCCACAGCGAAGAGACCACCGAGGCTGGTTTGACATCGATGCTTATATCACTACACACGTTCCACCGCGTGTAGTCTCTGGAAGGGTAGTCGTCATCGTCGTCGTTGTCGCTGTCGGCCACTGCAACGCCAATGGAGCGAAGCTTGGAGATTAACGCATCGCGGATGGGGCGGCCGGGGTCCTCGTCGGCGTCATCATAGTCATATTCGGGCTCGACATCTGAAGGGATCTGGCGGGTACAGATTAGTTCGAGCTCGAGGCCGAAGGTGAGGTCTTGGAGGCGCAGCATGAGAAGTTTGTGAGATGGAACATCGTGAGGAGGAATGCCGCTGCTCTTTGTAGACTTACTGTTGGTCGTGATGAACGAGGTGGTATGGTGTCAACTTGACTGGATTATTCGAGGCTGGATAGATCATTGTTTGGAGCGGTCATTTTGATAGACCTCTTTCTGACAAGTTTTGGCGTACATTGGAGGTGGAGCAGGAAGAACAATGAATTCAAGGGGTTATGTTATGGAGCTCCTGTTTCGACGCTTCTCTGTTCCTTTGATCGCTGTAGTTCAAGTTGTCAGTAATGTTTTGTTCAAAACGAACAGCGGCAAAAACCAATCGGATCACCGTGGACAACTTTTACCTTTGGCTTGTCGAGAGTAATGCCAGCCATATGCCTTAGAAACTTGTAGTGTGCTGGATACAAGAAAATCAGCAGCATAATGTTTCACTCGTGATATAGATAACGACTGTGGTCAGTGTTCGTGGAGAAACAAGAAATCGAGATGGCTTGAGACCGCTGTCGAAGAATGATGGAGGTGATTTGTATGTACGGTCGAGAGATTTATGGGAAGGGGGTGGAAGTGGTTGTTCCCAAGGCGGCTCCAGCCAATGCTAAGCAGAATCCGATCGGTCACCAGAAGTCACTCTCTAACCCCGGACAACCGTAAATGAGGGTCTCACTCACAGCCACCGAGTATTCTGGAATGACATTAGGATCCGGGAGTGAACAGAGCTCTCTTATATCACTACCGAATAAAGCTATATCTATCTCCAAGCCGACAATGAATATGGCGGCGCATTTCCTACATACGCTGAATATAAGTATACCTCCTAATGTAGTCACCGAAGCAAAGAAAAAACCCTAGTCTCAATCAGCCGCTTGAACTGCTAACGCGGATAAAAGCGTCTGATCTTGACTAAAGAAACCCCCTGGGTCAGTTTCTCGATTTGCGACCACCCATCCGACTCCACAATACTGAAGACCCCACACTTCCGCTTCGGCACAACACTCAATTGCCTCGTCACTACCACCAACCCCTCCAGTACCAGTACCAGCGCAACCAGCGTCCTCCAATCCCCGCGTTTCTCCTCATCCACCCGCCTCACCGCAAACCCCATCCTTAACACTCCCTCCTCTCTCCCGACTAGCACGCCCTGCATCTCTGAAAAGTCCGGATCCAGTTGTGGGATACACGTCACCTTATCATGCGTGATATTAAACTCGTACAGCCAAATCTGGCCATCAACATAGCGCGTAGCGATGAGATAGTTGTTGTTATCAAGCCTGACGGATACGTACTCAACCAGTTTTCCCGCACCACCATCGTGGGGGTGAAGTAACCTCGCCCCGTGGAGAGGAAACATGCCTTGCGATGGGAGATAACCATCGTCGCCGCTTCCATACAAGCCCGCAATTTGAAGGCTGCCTTGATTGTTGACTATACATGGATGCAGCATGGAATTTGAATGGCAGGAATGAGATTCGATTCCCACGTTGCCCATAAACTTTGGAGGAATCGGCGAGAGGATAGCAGGTGGCAGCTTTGTTGGGATGAGTTGGGGTGTAGGTGAGCTAATGTCATTGCAGGGAAGAACCACGGTTTGTGATTCTGAAAGAAACGTAGGGGGCCCATAACGGCCGGCAAATAAGATGTTTGTTGCCCCCCAGATATCCTCGATACATTGAAGGGGCGAGGTGCTGAGAGGTGTCTGGTTGAATTTCATTCCGCCGAGCAGGTATACTATAATACCAGCCTCGCACAGAAACGCCAGGTGGCAGTTGTCGGCATCTACAGCAGCGGCAATAATTTTGGGCTGTCTTCCAGGAATTTTTGATGCCGTTAAGGTAGCGAACGGTCGTTTCAATGACACATGACGAAAGTTCTTAAATCCAACGGTTCCCGTTATGATTGTTGCAGAGTCATTTTTGTGAGTCAGCAGGAATAAGGACTTTTCATTGCTTCCCCAACCTGTCTTCTGACCTCTTGACGCGTAGAATCCCACTACGGGACTCTTGACGGGCAGCGAATATTCCATTGCCGGTTGCGTCGCAAGATAGCTGGCAATATTCCCACCGACTCGTAAATATCCCAGGGAATTGAAGATGTACACCGTAGAATCGACATAAATCACAAAGAATGTGCTATCTCCTTCCGCCAGAAAAAACACAGGCGATTCTTCTCCTGTCAGGGGCCAAGGAGTGGAATCGCGGCGCCGTATATGAAACTCCATGGTAGACCGATAGAACTTTCCAAGTCCCCGCCGACACTTTTCCAGAGGCGACAAGCGATCTATGATTCGGTGGAAGAATATTTTCTTCAGATCTTCGAGTGACTGCGCTGGTCCGGGTGCGGGGTAATACATCGCAAAGAGACTTCGAGATTCGGTGGCGTGGAGCCATCGGGAGCAGCTTTGCCGACATACGAGGAAATCCGCAGGTTCGAGGCGCACGAAAATGTTGTGGAGGAGTTCAGTGGGCAGGCGAAGGATATGCGGGGGTCCTTGGTACTCGCCGCTGACAATAGGGGACGAATATTGGAGGGACAATGACGGCGAGAAGTCCCCCGCGGTTTGATCCATAGTGGACTCGAGGTCAGATGGTGAACATTTGCTCGACATGGTGAATTGTGGAGGGGATGTACCGGGCGAGATGATGACGAGGTTACTTAAATCTGCATGTAGTTGTACGAGCTAGCCCCTGGTATACGTTATCCCTGTAAGACGGGCTGTGTTGTGTTACTGTACACCACGGCGGAGTTCAAATGATCATGATGTTACGAACTTGTCTAAATAAAATCGGCATGGATTTTGTTGCAATTGGAGGTGGTGGAATTCACTCCATATATCAATACCCGTCATGAAGTCAACTTATATATATATATGTGAGCAACACTAACATGTACATACTTTACTCGACTAATTTCTCATTCCTATACTAACCCATTGAGCTTAAAGAGAAGAGCGTCGTATACTGGCAAAAGGGTCCTTCCACTTTTTCTTGATATGGTTTAAGGTGACGGAGTCGATAGTTAGTTTCAACCACAGAACGTAAAGATACAGTAGGTGCTGCCGCTGCTTCAAGCTTGCAAGTGCTGGGATATCCAAACCCTAGCCCTATACATTGTGGCCTTGTACTATGGCGTATGGCGGTGTAAAATGGTCAAAATTATATTTCACGACGTCGTGCATGAAATTTGCGGAATCGGGCAGTTCATGCACACCAATACCCGACGTCGTGCATCGAATGATTTTGGGTGATATCGACATCCCAGACTGTCAAATAGAGAGAATCTCCAATGGGGCCGTGTTCTCTCGACTGTCGGCCGACTGAATCTCTCAGCAGCTTCTCTAGATATGCTGACGGCCAGATAGACAGCCACACTCTCCTAACCAAAATCGAGTGGAGACAGAGTGGCGCAGAGGATTTCAACGACGACGCCCACCTATTCGATGACAATATCATGACTGTTAAAACACAGGAGACTGTCAAGTTAAGGAGCACCTAGTCAGCTACCAAATGTGCGAAAGCATTGTCAAATTTGTATGGGAGTTGCTGGAGAACCACGGTACCTCCAGGTCCTTTGCCAGTTTCATGGAATGGGAATCCCAGGCGAGGTTCTGCATTAATGTCCTGTGCACAAACTAGCGGGTGTTGGTGCACATGAATTACCCGATTCCGCAAATTTCATACACCACGTCATGGAAAAATAATTTTGACCACTTTACCGCACCATATTAGGGGTCCTCAAAGCGCTGCTGGAGTTTTCTACTGGAGTTCTGGAGTTGGAGTTATTCAGCCAATAGAAAGAAAGCGTTGACTTCGAGGTCTGAGGAACCTGCTGGAGTTTCTCTGATGAAGTTGTGTTGCTATTCCCTTCGTGGATTGATGCCATTAATGACCCCTGTTGCCACGAAAATCTAAACCCTTAGAAGTAACCCCAGTGACGCTAGCAAACTCCAGCAGAGGAAAAGTTAATTTCATCTGTCCTCCTACATCATTGTAAATAACCACTGTAACGGAGTTGGAGTTGAACACACTAAAATCCGCCAGCCAATCGGAACGCTCTGAACTCCAGCAGAAAACACCAGCAGCGCTTTGAGGACCCCTATTGTACTCGAGTATGTGGGGGTTAGGGTTTTGAGTGATCCGATTCTTGAAAATATTGGAATGGAAGCATTGTGGTAGGTTCATAAGATTTTTAACCATAGGTTTCAATCCTTTCCTTCATGTATCCAATACAAGCTAAACTTGTTTCCTTGTCATAAGTTTCCTGATGGCGATTTAGACATCTTACCTCATCAGTCCAGCCCAGCCCTCATGGCTGAGTTTGGCAACGATAGTCACACAAAACACCACTGAATCCCGAGAACCCATCCGTCAGTAAACAATCCGGTACAGCAGGAAATAATGACGTCCTTGGTTGTGGTGCAGAACTACGATGACTGTCTTCACGAAACATATCAATTCCAGCCATTTCCCAAGTCAACTTTAATAAAAGATATACATTTAGGACTGCAAAAACAAATTCATGAATCATACATGCCAAACAAAACATTCGACCCAGATAACGTAAACTACGTTCCCGAGATCGTCTCCTCAGCGCCCTGGGTGCGACTATCCAGAGGGTTATACAGAAAAGGGTTGTCGTTGTCGTGTCCAAAGTTGACCCGCACTCGAGTGGTGTTGGGACATCCCAATTCGGCAACCATCCCAATTGTGGGATACAGACTTCCCTTCACGCCAGTAAATGCCACGCCTGTCGGGAATTAATTAATTGATACGCCATTATGATTGTATGAGACAGGCACCTACCAAGCCACTTCCCATTCTTCGTGAAGAAGATGGTGCCACTTCGGAAGTCCACTCCACATCCAATTGTATCTCCTGCACCAGAAGGTACGGCGAATGGTTCTCCCTTATTGTCGTTGCCAAATTTGTTTCCATCGTCGCAATGAAACCCCCAGGAACAATCCGTGGATTGCTGCCATCCTGGCATTCTGTATTCTAGAATCGCAAAACCTGTGCAAAACCCAAGGCCAACAAATCTAAACCAAACGTAATGAGCTTTAGCCTAAACAAACAATTAAACGATGATGACTCACTGTGTATTGGTTTCGATTATCGTCATCTCGTAGTAAAATAGAGCTGCACCAGCCGGAATTGGTTGTTTACTTCGTGCGCTACCCGCTTGCGGTCGACTTTGATCTTCAGTGTTTACATAGCTCAAGGTCGAACCATCTTCGGATAATTTTAGAATTCCAAATCTATCGGTCTGGCTCATGCAAGCCGGAAGCCAGTCTGGTGGTACTGTAATCGCAGCTGAGTCGCAATTGCTATTCAGAGCGATAGTTCTGGGGGTCCATCCGTACTTCGTTTCTCTGTTCACATCTGCTCCTGCATCAAGCAGAAGCCTCACCGCACGCCGACTTCCTTGAGCTGATTCCGCCCAATGGAGAGCACTCTCGCCATATTCGTCGACCATATTGACATCAACAGCAGTGTCCAGCAATGTCCCTAATATTTTCTCACTTTCATAAATCACTGCCGATTGAAGCATCTCTGCACTCAGTGGGATATTTCTATCCACAAGGCCCTGCACAACTGTCTGATTTCCCAGAACAATAGCAACGTGGAGGACTTTGCAAAATTCTTCGGAAGCGTAGGTTATTCGTTCCAAGATTTCCTTCGCTATACTCTCGTACCTCATATCAACAGCCACTAATAGAGCTGGCGGAAGCATGGCAACAACTGACTCTTGTGCGTGGTTTAAGTTTGCCATTAAATTGAGAACGCATTTGACGGCATCTACGTGATTCTTTGCTGCAGCATAATGTAATATATCCCCTAGCAGTTCCAGGTTCTCTACCTCATGGAGCAATAGGTTCAGGATGTCTAAGCTGCCATTCGCAGGTATAGTACTGTGCCCTGACATTGTACGAACTCCGCAGTCTATCAAGTGCCAGATAATTCGGGTGTCGTAGTATCGGATGCTTGCGCCATGCTCAAGAAGAAGTCTTACAACCTCAACATGATCGAACCATGCCGCGAATTCAAGTGCACTCCATCCGAAAGGGTCTGTCATTCCTACATCCAAACGCTTTTCCGGCCACCAGTCGAGCAATAGTTGCACAATTTCCAGGGTGCCATGTTTACATGATACCTGAAGTGCGTTCGAGGCATTATCAACGTTAAGGACTCTAGCATTCCAATCGAGAAGCAATTTAACAACCCTTGGTCTTCCGTGCTTGATTGCAATTGCAAGTGGGGTGGCCTGGTTATCGTTTCCGTGATTCACATCGACGTCAGCTCCATTATTAAGCAAACACTCAATTACTCGAAGGCTGCCTGTCTTTGCAGCGCTGTACAGGGAAGTAGTAATTTTGGCTCCCTCCCCCAGCAGAAGTTTAACCACTTCGATGCGATCTCCGGAGGACGCCAATGTCAGCGCAGTAGCCCCGTCTGAATCCTCTTCATCGATGTTGGCACCATATTCGATGAGTTTCCGAGCAACAGCAACGATATCTTCGTCCTTAACCGCGACCGGATTATTATTGGCGACAAGTATCGATATCATTAATGGCGTATATCCAATCTCGTCCTTGCAATTGACATCCAACTTTCTGCGCAAGAGCACACACATTGTCTCGTAGAAGAGGTACGCAGCAGCAACATGCAGTCCGGACGTTAATCTCTCTGTGACTATATTTCGACACCGCAGATATGCGCTCATTTGAACCCAAGCAGCCAATTGCTGCGGAAAACCAATGAGAAATTTGGTAATAAAGGCGTTTAGTTCGTGTTTCTCGGAGTCGTTTCCCGCTTCATTAAAACAAGCGCTGGCGTGCACTGGCCAGTTCTGAGTAGCATATTCTAGAAACGGTTTATCGGCTAGTTTCCTTTCAAGACGTTTGCGCACTCTATCTTTATCCTCAGTACTTGAAAAATTATCTGGGGATTCAGCCTCTGATGATCCATGCCCGAATCCATGAAGACAAAAGTACGTCAGGCAGATCCGAGATATTTCTGAATGGCTTTGTTTCAGGTTTATTCCGAACTTCAGAGACGGCGGCAATGACTCGTCCAAAAAGTAATCTTTAGCGCTCTGATGGATCAATCGAACTGTGGCATTGAGATCATCACCGAAGGAATCTCCACCGTCTTTGGAATCATAACTAGAGGTGCCGCTCGTATTTGTTGTATTCAAACGTTCTCCGGAATCATTGGCTACAGAAGGAACTAGCTCAATAAGAGAACTGAGATTCTTGACCTCGACGCTGATATTCCTGACGGGTTTGATAGACACCGGAGAGTCAATACCTGGTTCAAGAGCAACGGCCCATCGAAGCTCATTTAATGACAACGATCGTGAGGCAAATGTGGTCCAAATTAAAATTCTCCGCACAATCATGAATGCATCATGGTCACCTTTGCATTCGTTGTTGATTCGTTCCATGATTTGGTTATACAAGGCGGTCAGCCCGGCCGGAAGCTCATGGGTTAGTTTCTTCAATTTATCAGGGGTCAAGCCATGGCGCTGTTCTTCTGCTCGCCTCACTGCCAATGTCACCCAGAGGAACATGCCTTCCCCATATGTAGGTCGTCAGCGAATTGTATGACCGGCTTATCTGTAGATAGAGTCAAGACGTCAATACCTTCGGAATGCTCCACCAGTTCCTTCTGCAGCTCCAGTGTCTCCTGTCCATTCAGACCATATCGTTTCTCGAGGCTACCAATTCGATCACCCACAAAACTGAAACATTTATATCAGCCCTCCGTGGAATATATCAAATAATAGTTAGAACTTTCAATCCCCAGACCAAAAAGGAACTGAATACTGAAAGCATCATAAAGTAACAACGTACTGCTCGATATCGCTTTTGTTGAGTTCTGGAATAACAGCGAGACGCAAAGCATGGCCTTCAAGCCCCTCCTCGATGTATGCTTCAGTACGACTGGACAAGAAGATCTTTAACTTAGGATCAGGTGCAACGTCTTCTAGCAAGGCTGGCAATAACGACAGAAACAGCTCGGTAGAACCCTGATCGCACTCATCAAGAGCATCGACAACCATCACCAGCTCTTTGATATCTGAAGTTGTAATCATGGTAGTAAATATCTTCCATAGCCTCTCAAACGAAAGGTTTTCCTTTCGAAATGAACAGCCTTCAATTACCCAACTGCTTTCGAAGATTGTATTGAACAGATGTGGTCTACACATCAGAAGCTGATGAATTAAAGCCCGTATAATTGAGTCTGCCGTCTCTCCTGTCCCACGCCTACGGTTATTGCAAAAATAGTAAATAATTTCTCTGGATTCCTCGGACGGAGACCTCAGAAGCTCTTGTAGGACTTTTTTGACTAGAACGCTTTTGCCAGTGCCTGAATTCTGATCAGCCAAAAAGCCACCGCAAATCAGAGACCCTTAACTACCTGGCTTCCCATGAATATATAAGCAAGATCTAGACTGATTCTGCCAATTTCTAAAATGCTCATGCTCCCAGATCCATTGACACGTTTCCTTGCATGCATCCGGGATCTGGAGTAAGTCATACTCATAGTCAGGTGTATCTAGTGCTTGAAGAAAATCTACATGTTCAGTTAGCCCTGGAGTCTTGGACCATGCTTCGTTGTGTTGCAGTCCTTACCTGCCCGGTTTTTCTGTTGGAGAATATCTATGCCGGGTCAGTACTCGCATTAACAAAAAACAAATTCAACCCCCGAAGCTTTGTGGTTCCTGGAATCGGGCCTACGTCACGAACAAGTAAATGCATTGGAGGGAATGGACCTTCAAGTTGTCGAACTGGTTCTAGCTCCAATTTCAACATATGCTGAGTTTCATTTTCGCTGAAATCAAGCAGTTCATCCAAATTTACTGCAGGATTTTCCAGATATTTTGCCACCGTCGATGCTACGTTCCGTTCGATAGTTTCCAGGGCAACTCTATATCTTTTTGTAGCAATGACAGAGCCCATTGTTCTATGTTCGAGTTAACATTCCACTCATACCTCAGGTTTGAGCAAACGCACGACATAATGCCGGTTGCCAATGCGAGGCACAAGCGATTTTCATGCCGCTGAAGCCTTTGTATCGCTTCATTAATCTCCTTCTCACCGAAAAACCTGGATATCCCATTCGCAGCTCGTCTAGTAGCACTAACATTTTCCCCAGACTGATACTGATTAATAATAGTTTCCAAACTCTCAAGTTCATTTCGACAGCTCCTCAGAGCAATGACTGTAGAACTCTGTCCGCTATCGGACTCGGTGATACCGCCAACCTCTGTGAGAACTGCGTTAAGGACTTCCAACTCGTCGCTCAATTGTTTTAGCTTTTTGGAGCCATGCGTTATCGATTCGATAATTTCCAGAATCCTCTTGGTTGTCTGGGCAGCCGCCATTGCAAGTGTCATCACACCAGATATGGTCCCGATGACTGCAGCCATCTTGTCGATTTTTTCGGACGGACGTTGTGCGAAAGGCTAGCTCGATGCTGAACCAAGCGGGGTTTTATAATTGAAAAAGGAAGTTGATAGTGACACAGGATTTCAAAGACTCAGCCCCGATCATCTGCAGATTGAGTTCACGACTGACTGCGGAAAACGTAGCGAGCAGCCAACCAGATCGCTCGAAACCGCCCCAGAACATAAGGCTGCACTTGTGGCTTTTCTCAACCAATATTATGCGTATATCTGGTATATATAGATACTCTAGATCTGTTACGCCCATTCGGGGTCATTTGTGAAGGGGCTAGAACTCGCCTCACTGCAGGTCTGCAATAAACAGTACCTCATATAGGAGGTTAGACGAGACCCCGTAAGGAGTGCGGTCAAGGTGCAACATCCTACTCTAGAGTAGAGCACGCACAGTCACGCACAAGATATCACTCGCTACCAGCGATTCGCACGATAATGGATTCCCAACCTAGCGAGGGTCACAAGTTCCTTTTGACTGAAAAGCATCGCCATAGTTTCTTACTCCTTGTAGTCTAAGTGTACCATAATATACTAATTTGAGACCAGAAAACTTCATAAGATAGTCGAATGTCCCAGTCACTCGAACAACTTCTAACCGCGCTTTTCCTGTTTACTCATTTTGAGCCAATTACAGGCGATGATCTCCCTCTGCTTCACCAATAAGAGTGCGTCCTAGTGAGTAGGGTGTCCGAGTGCCCGTGAAGCTTTCTATTGATATCATGATGTTCAATACGTGTGTATAGCAAGGCACTAAGGCTCCGCGTGACACTATAATCAAGCCCACGCCTTGCACTTACATTTTAAAGCAAGACCGGAAAACGGGTCATGGACATTCGCTTCGAGACCTCTCAATAGACGGTACAAAAATAACGCGGTAAGACAAATTTAGAATAATACGTATTCGAGCCATGTCAATGCAGCGGGGGATATAGCTTTGGATTACGTTTCACGTTTCACGGTTCTCGGCGAGCGTAGAGAACTAGGTGGTTTTCAATTAGTACGTATTCCTTGATTCATATCACCAAATACTTTGATACTCGAGCTATTCACATCTAAAATCCAGATTTCACCCTTGTTCCAAACTTTTCACCAATATGTCCGCCACGGAAGACGGAAGTACTACCTGCTCCTAAGAGTTCGAGACATAGCAATAGCATTGTTCACCAGTTCAAGCTAGAGATCATACGTCCATTGGAATCTATTAGCAGTATGCAACAAACAAAATTTTCATGCTAGGTAGGTGATATTTCATGATCAGACTGATCTAGCATGACTCTGATTGCCGAAGGATGAGGCCGGCCTTGCGGCCTTTCGGCGAGTGCCTCTACCGAAGCAGTGGCGATCTAGAGATAGTGACGACGCCATACATAGCGCAAATAAACCAGCGGAGATGGAAGCGAGCCAGTTGGCCAAAAGACCGAGAGCCGGGGAGCCGGGGCGGGGGCGGGGTCGAGGAGAGACCGATGGGTTAGGGGTTGAGTAGATCGACACTACTACAGGGGTTTGATTGCATCGAGCGTGGTTGCTTGAATTGAATTTGCCACCCCTGTGAGAGCTGACATATCGATTTGTTTGGGGTTTCAGACTCGCACTCGAGTACTTAGAGTGGGTGGGATAGTCTCAATGATCTCTCGGTGTCGAGTATGATATACATAACGTTAACCCACCAGTGGCTTCCCGGGAGTCCTTTCCGACCCATAATCCCATCGTCGGCTTTAAATTCCGCACTACGGTCCCTCATGCTCATTTTGCCCGCTTCTCTACAGGGTACATTGCGTTAGTGGCCCGCTTCTCTACAGGGTACATTGCGTTAGTGCTTGCCTCGCCAGATTTCGGTCGTGGCCACCAGACTATTGGTTGGGCTGTTCGCCACAAGGCCCGGCCTCGACGCGATCGCTTAATGGTCCAGTCTTCATCACTCAGCGCTTATGAACAGTGCTATGGCCATTATCCAATGGGCTCCGTGCATCTGCTCCCCTCTTCCATACATATGATTTCTCAACCTAGTTGCTTACTCCATGTAGTCTCGACTGCTTGTGTACCACAATACTAATCTGAGACTATCCCCACAGTGTTTATGTTTTCCAAACCACGTATATACTCCGCGTGGCAGCAACCTATGCCCGGCTTCTAGGTTGCGCCAAGAGCCGTATTATGCACTCATTCATATGTCATCACTCGGTAGCGAAATACAAGGCCAAAAAAAAGTATTGACAGGAGTGTGACTTGAACCCACGCTCAGTTTCCCGAACCAGGAATTTCCTATTAAGGTGACCCTAACCTGGCGCCATAACCAACTCGGCCATCCTGCCTATATTTAGCTACATAAATAAACTCTATATAATCAGTTTTTAAGAGCGTAGCCAGAAGCGCCTACCATCCTGTCGGTCAATAGACAGAAATCAAGTATATAGACCGTCTGGGGATAACTATACGAAAAGCTGGTAAATAGTTAGCGTAGGAAGCCCCAATTTGACCGAGAGGGTGATGAACCGTGAAGCATTTCCGCAAACGTTTTCTAACATATACGCAGACCTCTGGATCCATGGAGGATGAGGATGAATCGTCCTCTCCGTAATATCCCGAAAGCATTCGCACATGCTTTTAGGGCGAGGCTGTGTCTTACTAGTAACTCCGAGACAAAACAATGCTTAGAGATCTCCTATATTCTAATCTTGAGAAGCAGCAAGCGAGCTGGCATTAGTGTGGACACGATTAGAATATGCTGGAGTCGAGCAGAATGAGTATATCCAGGAGTAACCCTGAAATAACTCTAATATAACTCTCTGGGTGAGTTACTATTGGCTACCATGCTGGAAAGCCTGGTATCTTGGCTGTAGGGATAACCAGACGAACTTACGATATGAGAGATGGTGGCTGGTCAACGGAATGGAAGATTACGTTCATGATTTCTGTGAAATGGGGTGGGTGGGGAAGGGTCTATGGCAGCTACGAACTTACATATACTCGTGAAAATGATCTTGTGTTGGTTAGTTGTTGTTGCCTTCGAAGCATATCGAGCTATCTTTCAAACGTTTTCCAGCCGACTTACCGAGTATGCACTAATGCTCGATAATTCCCTTGCGATAGTGAAATTGCCGCATAGGATCGCAAACGGACTAAGAATTTCAGAAGTTACAAGTGTGAAGCTGAACCTCAGCTCCACACCCCGCCCCCTGCCAACAGGCCACCATATGCATAGCAGGAGTGATCCTATTATCACGATTGGCGGCTGTGTCAGAACGTTTCACTCCCGCCCTACACTAGTTGGCTTGATCCCAGGCACTGTTAGTGCTATCCACGAACCGGTTCATGATATCGATCTACGGAGTGATGAGTTATGATATCGGTTTCGTGGTTTGGTAGGTATGATTCGCCAATAGGTTTTATGGGCTCAGTTGCCACCCTGTTGCCACTACCAAGATATGAGATCGTGAGAGTTTGAACCTCCTCGGTTCGTGGATGACATTATCACGCACTCCTCCGCTCCTCCGGACCGGTAGCCTCGTTGCAATCAACTCGATATTATTTTCTTTGTATTTTGTGATACACGCAAGAAAATTCTGTTCCGTTGAGGTTTCAAAAACATGCAGTCCGATTTTGGATGACGAAAGTAGAAGTAAAGATATCACAAGCAAAAAGTCCAATGCGCACGTTTGCTCACTCGAGTGATGCTCAGGGGTCCGAACAAGCAAATTTATGGGCTAATATTGGTTTTTCTTTTTGCAAGCTGAGCTCAACAACATTCGGCCCATTGAAAAATTAAGTTCTGCGGCCGAGTTTGAATGACTGGCACCGATTAGAGTTCATCCCCTACGGCGCTCGAACCCTTTCTGGAATCCTGCCGACTGCAATTCGAACGGTTGGGCTACATGCGTACACTTCCCCAGATCTAGAGTTACAAAAAAGCAATAATCGCGACAGGCGATGTTAAAATGGCAACTGCCTAGGAGTATTCGTATGTTCTGTTCCACATCGATTTCTCCGAATTTCAAATAAAGTCAAGTAGATTGTAAACCTGGCATAAAAGCCGCAAAGTTTCTTGGGGGGTTTTAAAACAAGAAAATGTACATAAAAAGATCAAAAAGTATTGACTCCGATAGGTACATCACATTCATACCCCGCTGCTTCCTCCGAACGCCGTGCTCTCTTGGCATCTATAAGCCTCCAAGATCTCTACTGCTGGAGCTTTGAGAAAAAGTTATGGCGGGGTTTTATATCTGCATCGACTCGATGGAGTTATGGATGTTTCAATTTGCACAGTGTCCTATTGGTACATACGAGTCCGGCTATTCAACTTTACTTAGTACGTTGCATTATTATCCAGGCGAACCACCACTATCCCCAAACACATGCATGCGCATGAGTGAGGCGGAGGAGGCCGATGGAGAATCTAATATTTCCTTTAATCCCATCTGCAGCATGTAGCCTTGATGGATCGACCGATCGATAAGTGGAACGCTCGGTCGACCATTGGAGCAGATCGTCCTATGATAGACTGGTGTAATTTTCATTAAATCCGACAATTCGACCTTTTGCCGGTTATCTTTGGCTTTTCTGTAAACATCGGGGAAAGATTGTAACGCCGGGACCGTTTTCGCTGTACCGGCAACGGAGTCATAACAGTCGAGAAAAGCCCTCGAGTGCGCCGATAGGCATGTAGCATACTTAATTCACGGCTGATCGACGCCAGGTATGTATCAACTCTACTCACATTATGACCAACTACCAGGACCAGGTTACATGACAGCGGGTTGTCCTACCACTACGAGTGCCGGATTAGAGACCGGCGATGTCATTACCTCCCTGCGTTCGCCGCAGCCGTTTTATAAAAACGTCTTTGAGAACCATGGTTCATATCACAAGCCAGATCATTTGGTGAGTTACAGTCGCGATAACGACCCATTGAGCTGGAAATCAAACAAGTGGACTGGTCACATTTTCCCTAACTTTCTTGCGACTCAAAATCACGAATTGAGCTTATTGATACCTGCGGAGTGATGGGGGCGGAGTTTCGAAACGGCCAGTGGTGGTGGTGTCATAATAATATGGGTAGCGGCGGTTTCGAGATTGGAAAAGCTCGCGCGGTTCACCAACAAGTGTAGTTGCACTGAGGCAACCCAACTCCCAATGGTCCTCTGAAAGAAGTTGGCCGGTCCACTGTCAGATGAATGCTTATTTCCTCCACTACTCAAACCGTGTGCCGTCCGAAAATTACATTCCAAGTTCCAGCCAGTAGAGAAGGTTTTCTAGCTGGGCTGCGTGCCGGCTTCCGTGAGAAGCGAAGGAGCTGAGAGGCTTCAGTGGTGGCCTCGACTCATCTAGCCCTGTGTAGCTGCTTTCTTCTTCCCAGTCATCATAGCCTCGGGGCGCGCTCGCCAGGGTGATCTGAGACTACAGTCATCACTATTGCACATGAATGTACCTCTCACTCGAGTTTCTCGTATCATAACCTAATACACGCACATATCTATACTAGCGGATAACTAAGCGTCGAAACTGGTCGCTTTAGAATCGGGCCAACTCTCGTCCAGGATGATTAGGATTGCCTAGTTGAGATCATATTACCTGCTCAAAATATACCCTTGGGTCTGTTGTGAGTGTTGATTAAAAGAAAAGATGCAAACTCTAGTCAATACGTGGCATTTGCAATTGGGCGGCTAGAGTCGAAGTGGTGACGCAGTGACACCTGCTGCCCTTCATGCGATGCAAGAGATCATCGAGTATACTGGCGTCTTGTTGCGCCTGCATCTCTTGCGTGTGTATGCTTTGTTTTCTCGGAGGTCCAGGGGTGGCGGGGAAACGTAGAACAAATTGGAAAGAAACCTGCAAGTCTGCCCTTTCAGCACAACGGTTTGAAGCTGACCAGCCATTTGCTGTGATCTGGACCAACAGACGCCATTCCCAGCCGCTAAGATCGCCTAAGGGTTTGTTACTCGGGTACCAGAGTAAATGATCGGACACATCTGTCCTGGCAGGTCGCGATACAAAATCGGCAAGACGTGATCGAGCCACACACATTTTGAGTAAAACACCACCTGAAAACTGGTAAAGACTGAAGTGCACTGACTTTCAACTAATATTCTCCCTTGCCAGCCAAATCCATTACCAGAACAGGAGCGTCCGATCACTTACTCCAGTACCCTAGTACTATCGCTATCTTAAATATGATATTTGACCACACCTACGGGTTACTATTCTAGTGGCAAACCCCTCGTTTGGAACTCGGTTGCGCGTAAGAATATCATCCATTGAGAAGGTCGAAATGGTAGATCATCTCTAGGTTTACGTAGGAACATGTCCGTTGGGCCCCACCCTCTTCCCTCAAATTTTAGGGCGACATCCTGGATCCAAACAAAAGCAACTCCATGTAGACTGAGGATAGGAGTTGAGACTACTGGACAATCGGGTGTAGACAATCAAAAGATACTCGCATATGGAAGACGAAATCGGGAGTGCAGGGATTTCTGAATCAGAGGGGGGATGTTTTTGAGGAAGCAGATTTTAAAACCATTTCAGACCACTCACTCCCTTATTATATGGGCAGTGCATAGATGATTGTTCGTGTGAGGTTAACCGCGTTCAAATCTCTCACTAATAAATCACTCTCGATTTCGTCTATCCTGTGTGAGTATACTAACGACAGCAGTAAATAAACATCAAATAAAGCGGCGGACAGCGGAACTAAAATAAAGAGTTGCGAACAGTTCCCGAATTACAAATTTACATTGCTCTGGGCTATGTACTTGTAGGAACATGAGTTGAACTAGATTGTTCCGTGCGTCAAACATCTCGGCGGCGGCGGTGATTTAAGTGAAACATCCATTGAGTTTGATAGCTTGCCGAGACATTTCTCAGTTCCAGTACTGTTGGTGTTTGTGTATAAAAAGTTCGCGATAACGATAACACCCGCCACCAACACGAGCAATGTATTTCTCTTCCAACTTACCAAACATTCACGATCAAACAGAGAGAAACAAGCTTAATAACCACACCTTCTAGACTTTCCTCTTGCTCTGGTGCAGGATGCCGTGCCCATTTCTCTCCACTGCGAAACCTGTTTTGCACCAGGACGCACGTGGTTATCTCGTCATCTTCCAACATCCGCGTTACTCTGTATCGTTCAATTAATCGTATCATCATCCCAACAGCAATCATGTCCTAGGCATACTACATGTTCGTGTCCATACAGCGAGCAATGTGTGTTTCCAGCTTCGCGTGGGTTCTATTTCCAGCCTGGGCGACGACGAGATGATGGGATGTTGCTTCCCGCAGCGACAAGGTACAAGGAGGAAACGAGCAGTACAATACATTAACTTCTTCAGGGATGCGTCCTGATATGGAAGATGGGGACGCTGAATTGGATTGGGAAGGCGAGATCATGGATTTGTATCTCAAAGGTTTGTTTCAAAAACAAACAATGCCTCTAATTTGGATCTTTCTTGAAGAATTCGCCCAACTTTTGAAACTCGTAATACAGTAAGATTTTTGTGCTCAATACGGTCTAACCTCCGGCCCTACCGTATGCAAGTTGATACCTAGGTACTTTTGCTTTTACTACCTATATGCAATACTTACGTACATGCAGTTTGCAGATAGCCGAAGGAACGTTGAGACTTGACACCGGCGGAGATCTCAGGAGCTTTGAATTTGCTGAATTTTAAGCTGTGTCTGATTTTGATTTTTTTTGCTTTCTTTTCCCCGGCCTTGTTTGCTATTCTCCTGTCTCAGGGAAATTCTGTTGAGCATTAACACTGGTGGTAGTGGTGGAAATTCCGGCCAAATGATGGGATCAGCTGGAATTTCTGCAATGTTTCCGGACGGGAAAAAACGAAAAAAATGCGCAGGAATGGGAAAAGCGGTGCCACTGCCTTGTTCTAAGTTACAAGGCACGCCATAACTAAGCATTTATGGCTAGGGGAGTGCAAAAGTAGTGGAGAAGTTGAAAGCTATAGTGAATACATTGAATATCGACCAGCTGCAGCCCCAGGCCCTCCCGCCCGAATTCGAAACAGCGATGGCGAAATATTGCAATTGAGCGGGTAGGGTTCAAATACTTCACAATCATAATATTCCCTCGTTCACCACACCGCATTTTTCATCCTCCTCGTCCACTTGTTTTTCTTTTGCTGTGATAAAAGTCTCGCGCATTTATTCCAGATTCTCACTGTAATAGCTATTTATTGTATTTATTCAACCCCCATAGTCGAACATCCGAGGATTGCAGATCAATTATTTCTCTCCGGCTTGACCCCGCCCCCTTAAATACACCGATTCTGTCGGTATCTCTCCGCAGTTGAAAGTTACCCAATGAAGGATATTCCGGTAGCCCAGCACAAACAGGATTGGTGAGGCAAAAAGGGCGTTTACTTGCATTGCATACCCCGCAGCAAGCCTCGATCTTGAATTCGATCAATCCAAACAAACATACAGCAACAGGGAAAAAGGAACAATCGAAGAAACATTCAGGCCCCGTTGCATACTTCTTATCACGTACCGCCGACAGATAGCAGATCATCCGCACGCGAACACGATTGCTGTCATCTGCAGCAGCAGACATCAGCACCATGCATGTCATCGACAGCGGAGACCCCCCCTCTGATCACGGCCATCATGGTCTGGGTTCAGAGGCCACACTCTTTCAGATGATGGAAAAAACCACCGGCGGCTGCAGCGAGGGAGGTGGTACAGAGTTCTTTTCGTTCAACGGCAATAACGATGATAATAGTTCATATACTATTTACCACGGAAGTAATAGCAGTAGTTGCGACAGTCCCATCCGCCACCAAGCCCGGACTCCCGACACTCATACAACAAGCCATCCACACGCTGCCACTTCTTCTCGTTCTTCTTCGTCTATTTCTCCTTTGCTCCCTTCCACTTCCACTTCTTTCTCTGCCTCTCGCACGCTGAGCCTGAATAATACGGGCCAAGGCGTTGCATGTTCTGGACTGCACAATTCCAAATCAGGATTATCAACCTCAACCTCGACTTTACCTTCCGCCAACAACACGAACCACAATCCCCCTGCTTCGAACAACGTCACAGCCATGCAGTGCTCCTCAATGGCCAACAGTCATTACGATCTTCCTTCATCGTCCCCGCTCTCTGCTACTGCAGGTCCTTCGCTCAACCTTGCCGAAGATCTATATGCAAGGAGTCGGGAAGAGGCTTGGCCGACTCGCGTTCGGGCGACGACGACGAAAATGCCGACCAATTCTGGTAGTATGCATTGTGTAGGACAAATAGAGGGCCGTTATAAGGGTGGAGTGTCGGACCATCCCATCGTCGTGGAGCAACACCACCATCTCCAGCCAGTAAAGGAAGACCGCTCATACCCCCAACAGCGAACCAGAACCAGAACCTCCACTTCCACATCTGGGGTAAGACCGCCCAATAAACGTCTTCACTCTCCCAACGGCGCTAGTGCAGTTGATTCCACCCACCAGTATTTACCTATCACCAGTAACAGCAGCGACAATAACATCCCACCAGTCTCGCCTCAGCTACCTCCTACACCAGCCGCCATCTCTTCTTCAGTCACACCCCCTACAGCTTGTGCCAAATCAGCACGGTCAAAGTTAAAAATTAATACAAAGGCACACTCCAACACCCCCGCTTCTCGTTCCATCAATCAGCCAAAAATCCTTCACCGTCGACAAAGTCGAGAGCTATCCTCGGTGCGTCGTTCTCTCGTCGGTGAGTTGCGGGCATCCAAAAGTATGGAAGAGTGCCACAGACCATCATCGATTGGACACGATCTAGATGACATCTTGAGATGCACACAGTCACAAAATGACCTGTCTCATATGGTAGCTGCCGCCACAACTGAGGTTTCTCGGTACAGCAACCATCACCATCAACACCACCACCTGTTCATGGCTGATGGTGTATCTAACGACAACCTTCACGCGGAATATACATACAATTCCGAGCTCATACACTCCCGACCTCACAGCTTGTCGTCCTTGCAAGCCAATCCCATTCATGAAAGCCCAAACAATGAGGTCGACGAAGATGATAACAGCGACGGATACTCTGTCCGCCGAGCAAGTACCTCGACATTTGTTGAGCTGCCGCGACAGCAAAACTCATACTCCCACCATACTCCGGAAGAGTTTACGCAGGCAACAGCATGGGCAGTAGCACAACAGGCATTCACACCTGAGCACAGCATTGCCGAGTCCCCGCATGCGCCTTGGTGGTCTGACGTGGACGGAAATAAACAAAGGATCGAGGCATGGACACAACATGAAAACCACACCCTCGAGTCGTCGTCGCCGCCTCAAGAGCAACACTATCACCATCATCATGACCATCACAACAGCCGCCCCAGTCCTGCCGCATCCTTCGGCTCGGATAACACCATGATGTACATTCGACAGCCGCCTTCACCGCTACTCGACAACATCGGTGGCTCTTTCAATAGCACATGCCTAACTCAGGAGCTCAAGTCTCCTATCGCCGTGCCTTCACCGCCAGAATCTCCGGGTTTCCCCTTCTCATCTTCTGCCGACCTTTCGTACCAACAAACCCAAACTTGGCCCGGAGGTTACTCCAATCAATCTCAGTATGAAGCGCATCAACGCCGCGCCTCAATTCCACCCACACCCCCATCTCGCCCGCCCTCAAGGAACACCAAAAACACAAATTGCGTAATCGCAGCGGTGTCAGCAGCCCTCAAGAAGCCAAAATCGTCATCTGCCCCTCTTGCATCTCCCTCCCGGCGAAAAACCAGCAGTTCCTCGTTGCGTACAAAGCAACGCTCCACCCCCGAGGTTACCGTGGGAGAAATGAGTTTCGTCAATTATACACCAAACGATGCGTTTCGCATACTGAATGGAGTCGCACCTAGTGGAAGTAGTAAGACCAAGGCTAGAAGGGAACGCGAGGCAATGGAAAAGAGACGAAAGCTGAGTGAGGCGGCGGCAGCGGCAGTGATTGCAGTAGGAGGGGATGCAAGTGCACTTGCCAACGTGGGTCTAGTGTAAGCGAGTCCCGAGTGTTTCTGACAACCGGAAGTGTGGGTTTCGGGATGATTGATGTAGGGGCAAGTGAGCGATGCATAGAGGAGGACATGGGAAGGGCGAGTTGTTGGGATCTCATCTCCTTTTCTTTTTAGCTTATTTTCCTTTTCATCTATGTGCTAATTGGAGGTTTATTGCTTTGGTCAATGCGTTTACGTGTGGTTTTTTTGTCCATTCCTTTGGTGTTTTTGATTTTTATCCTTTCTTTTCGATATCGATGTCTTTTCTCCTAACCAAAAATATAACTTAATTGGTTTTTTTGCGGGGGTTTTTTTTTGCGTTTTTCTCTTATGTCAAATTCCGGATACTCCACGGTTTCTCTCCCACATTTTTGGCAAAGCATATTGGTATGGGGGTGGGGAATTTTATTTTTTTTGCAAATTGGAAATTGTGTGAAGTATGTTTTTTTTTCGGTTATATAAGGATCCGGAGACTCCTGATCATGATATCTACACTTTTTTTCCATTCTTTTTTTTTTCTCAACCCGGTTGCGCGGGAAGAAGTAGGGTAGGGTGGTGTTTATATTTATTCTTTTTCCTTCACAGGATTATAACTTCTTTCACGCGCGCGCGGGGGAGCTGTATCTATTACTTAAGTACTCCTGGCTGGTGAGATATATACTTTAGTACCTATCAACAAACATGTGTTGCGTCGGGAGGTCATAGGTATACAAAAAAAATTTGTTCCTTGGGGAAAGCTTAAACGTTTATTCAAAAATAGGTATAGTGTGATCCAAAGGAGCATTCGAATCTTTATTGCCTGCCCCCGAGTAATTGCAGACGAAATCGATATCAGGCTTTTTTGGACCCGGGAACTGTTTTTCAATTTCAAAAAAGAATGTTCCGTCGCTTGCATGCGTGGTCGATTGATTGATTGATGAATGGGATGTACGTGGGGGGGAATGGGATGTACGTATGCGTGGGGGGGAACGGGTGGACACATTTTTTTTTTATCTACAAAGGGGTTTCGCGCGCGGAGGGGGTGAAGGGAAGGGAGAGGCGTGCGGGTGGCGCGCGGGAGTAACATAACATTACATACCCATCTTCTTCTTGCCCATTTTTGTGATATGTGATGTGATGACATTATAGCCCTTCACCTTTTTTTTTTTGCTAGTGGGTGCTTTGCGTGATGGGTAGTTTTGTGTGCCTTGTAGTAGCAACATGTGGTGCCCCTGGTTCCTGACAGTTGTAGCTGCATACCTATATAGATGTGCACTGGGCACAGGATGGAAATCAATCCCTTCAAAGAAAGTTTCCTGGCACGGGCGCCCCGATTCCGCCACGACGGAAGGATACGCGATCGATCGAATTGCTGTGATGATGATGATGATGCTGCTGCACATATGCCCCACTTGGAGTAGGTAGGGTTGTCATGTATGAAGTATTTCTTCGCTATTCAAATATCCTACTACTCACCATGTACTGTCTCTACCCGCTCCCCCATTCGCAGATGTTTTGTCTTCATTTGCGTTTTATACAATTACAGGCATTTTTATGGCCTATAAATTTCCCCCCGGAACGCACAGATAGAGTACATACATCTTGGGTACATCATCTAAACCAAACCCTGGCTTTGAATGCAAGTACCCCATTTTCTGTGAAACACGAGGGCATTTTTTTGTTCGAGACTGGAGAAGTGTATATAAGCATAGAGGGATTTGAAATGGATGGATGGATAGCCATCCGTGTCGTGATCACGAGGAAGGAAGTTGAGAAGTGCACTTTTGAAGGAGGAGGAGCTGGGAGGCTCACGATCAAGTTCCAGCCCGGCCCCACTCCAGTGCACATCATGCAGGAGCAGAAGTTTAAAAGTAAAAAAGAAAAAGCCTCCTTCCATAGCTGCACTTTAAAAGCTTCTGGCACCTTTCTAGCGGGCGCCCCCCGTTTTGTTGCGGTGGCGGGTGGCGTGGGGAAAGAGAAAGTTGAGAAACCGAAATTCCGTAACTTTCTTTTTCATAACTTCAGGCCAGAATTCGGAATTCCCGGGAAAACAACGACGACGACAACGAAAAAAAGGGCTCGTCATTGTCATCATAGTCAAGCATATGCAGTTTGAAGTGGATGCCCATGCCCATGGTCATCGCAACCTGTATCTGTCCCACGCCGTTAGATCGATTCGTATGTACGCGCAAAAAGGGCAGGGAGAGAGAGAGAGGGAAGGATACGTGGAAGCCATAATATCCATGATCCTCATCTCATCTCGATTCATGCGAGTGAGATCTTGGTAATTGTATGTTCCTAGCAAATATACACAACAAGGCTGGTACGCATGTAATGAGCCACCTTATACGAGGTGCTGGGGGGTTTGTTCGTAGGGTGAACCCTGCGCCTCTAGATCTGTGTCCAGCCGAGATCTGGAGTGCAGTCGTGTTTTGGAATTTGTCGTGGTGATCAGGAAAAGGATCACAAGTGCAGTTTTGGTATTTGTTTTTGTCGGTGGGTGGGGTATGTGGGGATGACGCAATGGCTTTCATGCGATGTATTGATGCGGTGATGTTCTAGAAAGGCTTCTGACATAAAGAAAGCCCCCCCGCGTAGCCGCGCGCCCCGGTCATTGGGGATCACTCGTATAACAGAGCGAATCGTTATTACCCCCAGCCCTCAAACTTCTCCGAATCGTCCCGTATATTACATTCACATGTCGTGATATACCAGTTGCAAAAATAAATCCGGGAAAACATTCGAGCCCGTATTGAATGAACTGCGGTTTGGACTCCAATCCACGTCAACTGCATCAGCTATTATCAGGGTTGGTAAACTTATTACTTCTCTAGAGTCTAGACACCGCCCCGTCCAGATTCCATGTGAAAATCCACCTCCGCTTTCGAATACAGCCATGCCCTGCATCAGCACGATATCAGGGCCACGCGGCAGCGACAGTCAGTGACGAGGCGTCCCACCCTCCCCCATTGGCGTGATGTTCCCCGGCGGGACCGGCCAGACTATTCCGGTGGCAACAGAAGCTCTGTAGTGAACACATGTCTCCTCGGCCTTCTCTCAGCTTTTGAGCGGCGTATCGGGGATTGGGAGGTAGGGGAAGGGAGATGGGGGTGGTGGAGGAGGAGGAGGGGGGTGGTGATCCATGCAATGTGATTGGGCTGCTGAAAGATGAGCGACTGCAGGCGCAGGCGCACATGCGGTCGGAACGGACATCCTGCTGTATGCGGCGGTGATAGCTAGGTTGCGCGGTGTCACGCAATTGCAACGCACGACGTGGAGGATGGGGATTGGAGTGCTGTTACGAGGTTGTCTTTCGGGCTTCGGGTTGTACATACAGGAGATACATATGAAGGGAGAAACCAAGAGCCCCGTTTGCGCGCGCGAGAGAGAGCTTGGGCTCGATGAGCGGGGGTGCAACGGCATGGCAGACCGGATACCCTAGTGACGCACCCGGCGTGAGAGACCAGAGAAGCATCCGGGATCTGCTTGTCAGCCCCGGGAAGACTGTATCCAGGAGTCCCCAGCACCAATGCCCGTACTACCGCTTTCTAAATTTGTTTGGTACACGCAGACATAGCCACTTTCAATATTGAACGTAGCTATAGCTAAAGAGCTAGTTTGACACTCTGTTGCCTGATTCCACCGACTCATGGCTTTCGAAATCCCATAGTCATCAATCATCACAAACGTCAAATCCCATCCCGGGAAATCATGCGGCTGAAACCCAACAAAATCCGTCCCTCGACATTCTCTCCCTAGAGCCAGTCCCGAGACAATCACCCGTGTACAAACATACAATACTCTTTCTCGACCGGCAGAGCGGGTCTCCGAGTGTCTAATGATTCCTCATTATCTCCTGTATTGTTCTCCGTATATGTGTTCTTCACGCCTCAAACCTCAGACTTTTGCTTAACTATCAGGGTTTTCAGCTTATATTCCAAAAACAAAAAAAGGAAAAGCCCAACGTGCATCTATCCTAGGCCTTAGATCTCTCGCCCACCGCTTTTCCCATTCTCGCGTCGAAGATATCTAAAACCTCATTACTGCCACCACCTCTGTAGGGCAGAGTGTATCGGGCATCTAGGGCCTGGGTGCGTGACTGGTTAGGGCATTGTTCTTAGAGCTGTACACTTATAGAAAGCTTGTATGTTCTGTAGCTCTGCACCTCTACAATACATATACCACGTTTGACACCTCTCTAGATCACGGCGTCAGTGACTCCATATCACTGTCCACAGGTTATGAGTCCTTGTAAATTTGATTAAAGTACATATCAAAGCGAAGAAGAAGAGAGAATAGATCCAAAAGTATATCGACAAACACGTCCACAGAGTGGAGGAGAGCAGACAGCTAAGTATAATCTTCTCATATCGCTGTAGCCTAGCCAGCTGGCGGCTGATAGATGTCAGCATGTATAACTCAAAGTGAAGAGTAATTGACGCCTTCTCAGTATCAAAA
The DNA here is from genome assembly GCA_014904905.1 of Wilcoxina mikolae CBS 423.85. Lineage (NCBI taxonomy): Eukaryota > Fungi > Ascomycota > Pezizomycetes > Pezizales > Pyronemataceae > Wilcoxina > Wilcoxina mikolae. The sequence continues at coordinate 1,359,015 of MU122094.1, forward strand.
CGGAACAGTATGAACAGGAAGAAGTTTGGACATCAGAAGCACTGAGATATCAGCTAACAATCTCACAATGAATATTGGTAAGTTTGATGGAACAAATAATAACAAATAGTCTGGACAAGTTGAGCTTCTGTTAGAGAGCAAACACATCCTCAGAATTGTTACTAATGATCTGAAGAAGCTAGAGGTTCTTGGAGGGTGTAATGGCGGTGCCAGGTGCACTTGGCTCCCAAGCGCACTTGGCCTTCCCAAGTGCACTTGGCTACCGAGGCCGGGTAACCGCCCTTCATATATAATCACCTCGCGAAGTGCTTTTGGCATGGTAGCGATTATCTTACTTCATACCGAATATACTACTTTATCACTTATTCCCGTTTGCAACCGTATCTACGCATATCCATCCATACGAGGACGTATGTTCTTACAGAGGGAATGTAACAATCTCGGAAAGAATAATATATACGATACAGACAGAATCGATAATCGACAAGTATAGTACTGCTAGATCGATCCTCCTACTGACTATAGAAGAGAGATTGCAGCTTGAGTATAGGAAAGTCAACGATACAAAGGAGTTATGGGAACAACTCACAGTAGACTACAAGTTAAAAGTTAAAAGATTGAAGTTTCCCATTTAGAGAGAACTTTTGCAGATAAAGTTAGAAGATTGTAGAGATGATACAACTTATATGCTTCATATTGATAGACTAGTTCAAGTATTATCCCTTACAGGATTATATATCATGAGGTACTTTCGAAGAGAAGTTACCAACTATTACTTGAACGATAACTCGATTACGATAGTATAAGCGTCATCTCTACATATCACTGAATCTCTACAAGATATCACTTGATCTGATTATCACAACCAATAAAATTAGACAAGCTATCATGGAGTCAAGTATACAACTGATAAGGAATGCAGGGTGATTACTAGATTGATATTCTGATAACTTATACTACTGAAGATATAAAGATAAACTTAGACAGCTAAAAGGTTGTAGATACAGAAGCACCTGAGTTTATATTATATCTGATGAGACTTTTGATGATACTGCATAGTATTTAAACTAGTTAAAACAATTACCTTCAAAATTGAAAGAATACTACTTACCTGAAAGCTAAAAGATTAAAAAGATATGATAGGTATGAACCTCAGAAGTCTGAAGAACTGATGTTAGTATAGATTCTATTTGTTTGAGTAGAATATCTTAGTAGAAGAATTCGAAAGATTTGACAGGAAAGTGATGTATAGATTGGTTAGGGAGAGTATTGGTGCAAAGGATAGTTAGGTAGAAAAGCTCATAAAAAAATTATAGATAGAGAATAATATTAGAACGAGAGTATAGAGGTATAAAAATCAGTAATAAAGTATATGTAGATGTACTATACTACTTGATCAAAAGGCAACTATGATCCCTCTTGTATTATCCAACAACTTCTTATAACTGATAGTTTCTGTGTGACCAGTATATCATCTTCTCTTTTTAGGTGGATATGTTCTAAGATTGTATACAAGCCAGTTTAACATTATGATGTATACCCTCAGAGATTGGATCCTGTAAGTCCGATTGTCACTTTCCTTTCTTGATAAGTCTTATCTGCTCATACTGGGAATTAAATCGTAGATCTTATTGGTGTTATAAAATAATAAAGTATATGTTGGCATACTATACTGCTTGGCCAAAAGATAACTATAACATCTCTTGTACCATCCAACAACTTGTTATAACTAGCACTTCCTCTGTGGCCATTACAAGACCTCTAGAATCTCTAAAGGTAGAAGGGTAAGCTTTTTGAAGAGAAGAACAAGCTTTAACAAAATATGATTGGAAAGCTAAACATCTTTTTCTTGAATCATTATATTTAGTGACTTTCACATTCTGAGTAAATCTTCTTAACTTCTATTGCAAGAAAGTTCTGAAAGGATTAAGACTACTACTTATGGTGGTAAAACTGGAGTGTAACTTCCTGTTACACCTTGAAGTTTATATATTATTATATATCCTCAAAATAGAGTTACCCATGATTACTCAATGATAACTGTATTGGGATAGTATCAGTACTATTTCTGTATATCATCCAATCTCCACAAGATGTCACTCAATTTGGTTATAACAACCAATGAAATCAGATATGCTGTAATACCGTTAACTATAGCACTGATAAGGAATAAAGAATAGTTATTGAATAGATGGTCTGTCAGCTCATACCATTGAGAATATCAAGGCAGCTGACAGGCTGTAGCTACGAAAGTATCTCAGTTTATATCATAGCTGTAAAGATTTTGATAACTACACATAATCAGACTGCTTACTAGAAAGTCCTTTTCAATGAAATGTGTACTATTGATCTGGAGGCTAGAAGATAGGAAAGAATATGATAAATCCAGACTACAGATATCTTGTAATAGTGGCCGGCCTATGGCAGGGTAACCGTCCATCTGCCCAGTATATAGTCAGCTCGTACGAGTGCTCTTGCATATCATCGATAACCTAACATACATACTACTCTACTATATTCTCGAATCCACGTGTGCAACCGTATATACACTCATATCTATACGTACGACGACGTACGTCCTTACACTGTTATCGATCTTTAGTAATTGGATACGTTGCACTCACGGGATTTCATGAATTACTCCTTTTCGACGCGTTACTACTCGCTACCTATCATCGAGAAATCACACACGCGATCTACCCTCGAGAAATTCTACGAATCGACGAGAGATTACCTCGAGATATCCTATGGGTCTCATTACCCCTTTTCTTGACGTGTCGATACACACACCAGATCATCGAGCTCAACGCAAAGTCGAAAAGACGGAAGGATACCGAAGACGAAATAAGACCCAAAGACAAATTGATCTCCGGTGGCAGCAGCCCTGGCGGTTCCAATGGCAGCGGCCACCAGGTCAAACGACAACTGTCGTTTGACTCCCAGTACGAGCTCTGTAGAACAATGAATATCTTCAAGTTCATGATATCCAAGCTGCAAAGGTGGCTCGGCATCCGGGACGAACTAGCATATATCGCAACCTCGAGTCTTGACGGAAGCGAGATGATGTCTGCAAGAGAAAGTAGAAAGCTACTCTCGTTTCAGTGTTAGGGCAAAAGTCGGAGGGCAACTGAAAGTCTAAGGACGAAGCGAAGAGCAGTCGACGACGATTGGTGTGATGACCATACCTACGATCTGGATTTCAAGCAGACACGATCACAATCATCGTTTGCATGGAAGTGCACCTGAATCGGAATACCAAGTGTACTTGACGATTACCTTCCTACGATCTCAAGTCCACTTGACGATTGCCTTCCTCCGAACTTAGCGGAAGCTCCGAAGTGCACCTACGGTGCGTTAGCATCCAAGAACGAAAATGCAAGCTTACTACGGAGAATGATTACACGAACAGCACTTAATGGATGTTTGATTGGACGTACGAAGTTACCGCGAGGTGGGCTTCCGAGGGCACAAGCTCTGCACGAGCTAAGCGCACTTGATTGATATTGTAAGTTGATCTTCCCTTGGATGCTCATGAGTTAAATAATCGAAGAACCACATACGTGTCCGATTGATAACGAGAGACAATGACGCTTGCCGATATGAGTACCACTGAGCCTGCATGATTAAAGCTACAGTATACCGAGGGCTTGGATATGGAGATATGGAGATATGGAGGTTACAGGGGTCAATTGGACGTTTCCTTCTTGTTTTCTCCTTCTCTTCTCTTATTGGATCTTGGCCCAGTACAAATGGTGACAGTACGGGTTTTACCACCTACCACTGGAGCTGGACTTTTCCCATTTGCCGGATCCACCGAAAGGTCACCCTCGAGCGGTACCGATCGGCAGTGGGATTTACGAGGCCGTACGAGGGCATATGAGCTTGGATTTGTTTCTCTTCATGTACGGGTATGCAGCCCAGGAGGTCTGAAGATAAAGAGGGGGATGATGTAATAGCGGCCGGCCTACGGCAGGGTAACCGTCCATCCGCCCAGTATATAGTCAGCTCGTGTGTGTGCTCTTGCATGCCATTGATAACCTTACATACATACTACTCTACTATATTCTCGAATCTACATGTGCAACCGTATCTACACTCATATCTACACGTACGATGATGTACGTCCTTACATATCTGAAGGACTGTACCAGTAGGGATTATATTTATTTGAGTAGGAGCTGTTAGCAGAAAGACATTGAAGGGCTAGCAGAAGAATGAAGAGTGAGATGAATAAAGAAGAATATTGGTTCAAAGGGAAGTTAGGTAGAAAAGCTTATGAGAATAGTACAGATAGAAGTAATTGTTAGAGTGAGAGAAGAGAAGTATAAAGACTTCTAGAATGTCTAAAGGTAGAAGGACAAGTATTTTGATAATGAGAACAAGTTTTAACAATACACAATTGGAAAGCCAAATATCTTTGTCTTGAAACTTGATTTTAAGCAACTTTCAAATTATGAGTGAATCTTCCCAACTTCCATTGCAAGCAAGTTCTAAAACCAGCAATAATACTCCTTGAACTGGTAAAATGGGAGTAATAATTCTGGTGTTACATCAAGACTGAAACTTATGTGATAATATGATAGATGAGTCAGATGTGACAGATAAAGTTACCAAGACAGCTGTAAGGAAGTGCAGGAAGTTGCCAATCATACCTGATGGTAATACATTTGATATCTCCTGTATAGTATTCCAAACAACAATAATTGAGGTAGAGAAGCTTATAAGGAAAGTATAAATAGAGGTAATTGTTAGAGTGAGAAGAAAGAGATATAAAGACCTCTGAAATCTTGGAGGATAGAAGGACAAGCTTCTTAATGAGGAGAACAAGCCTTAATAATATACATATTGGAAAGTCAAATATCCTTATCTTTAATCTTCCTAGTAACTTTCACATCCTGAGCAAATCTTCATAACTTCCATTTCAAGCAATTTCTGAAAGTAGTAAGTATATTCTTTGTAGTGGTAAAACTGATATAACACTCTCAGTATTATACAGGTAGTGAATTGAAAAATATAGTCCTGTAGTATTCGATACTTCAGCCTGAATAATTTGATCTCATTTCACAGTTGACAATTATTGATCAGCGTGTAAGAATCAAACCTGTCAATCACAATATCTGAATCTTTATAATCAACAAGGACAATTAATTGCATCTGCTGTTCAAGTTGGAAGCTTCTTTATCCTGAATGGAGTTATAGATTTAGAGGACTGTAATGGTAATACCAGGTATGTTTGGTCTTATAAGTATACTTGGCTCGTAGGCACACTTGACCTTGTAAGAATATTTGGCCTTGTAAGTACACTTGACCTTGTAAGTACACTTGACCTTGTAAGTATACTTGACTTCATAAGTTCACTTGGACTCAGAAGTGCACTTGGCTTGTAAGAGTACTTGGGCTCACTTGTGTACTTGGTCCCTGGAGACGGATAACCACCCTTCATATATAATCACCTCATTAAGTACTTTTGGCATGCTAGTAATTATCTTGCATATATATCTATAATTGATATCGTTATTACTTATCCTCATTTGTAACGGTTTCGATGTTTATTCATCTATATAAGGATGTATATCCTTATACTATAATTGCTTTTCAGTTACTAGATACATTTCGGTCACAGGACTTTGTAATTTCCTAACTTTTCGATATGTTGTAATACGTACACAAAAACAGACGATCAGCCAATTACACTCCATTGCACTCCAATTCCTCCTAAGTGGTTAATTTGAAGTCAATTATACATCACTGATAGTGTTGGCAAGGAAGCGGATCGGTTGAACATAGATTCGATCTGAGATTTGAACGAAGTTCTGAGATTTAACCAAATCAGTTCAGCAACTATCTATCTTTGAACGATAATAGGTAAGTGAGTTCCTGTCTGATCGGCTCGATTTGTAGCGTATCTTGTAGCGAAAGAGGTTAGCTATGAGATACACTAACAATCGTGCCGATCAAATAAGAACTCGCTTGCTTATTTTGGTTCGCAGTTGTAGGCCGAAATGGTAGGGTTTGAGGGAAATGGCTTGGCAAGGATCCACTTCGTTCGAACCAAACCAGTTTGTCAATGGTATGAACACCAGGTGGTGTATTGCAAATACTAGTCACCGAATATCGTAAAAGTGAGAAAACTTTACAGATAATGGTGGTCAGCAGCTAAAGGGCTCCAGTTGAGAGACTATCAGTTCTTCTGGAGGATCAAATTAGAGATAATACTGCGATCAATGATAATCTCGATGCCAACAATGAAAATATGAACCCTAATAACAGTAATCTCGATTCTGAGTGGGAAAATACCTGTGTTGGAGATGATAATAACAAAGACTTCTTATCAATGATTACCGAACATGATCATCATTGTTACATCTCACATACTCTATATCACCAAAGGTCATCTGAGCACAGCCACCAATGATCACTCGATGATAGCCATATCAGGATAGTACCAGTGTCATATCTGGACGTCATCGAAACTATACAAGATATCACTTGCATCCAATGAAATCAGATGAGCTGTGATGCAGTTAACCACACCACTGATAAGGAGTTCAAGGTGGTTATTGGGATAATACCCTGCCAGATCACACCATCGATAATATGAAGACAGCTGAGAGGTAGTAGATATGAAAGCACCTGCATTTGAAGTATAGATGACAAAGTCTCTTACATCCCTCACGATAGAAAGGGTACCATTTGTCAAGAAGCAAAGAGATCGAATAGATACAATAGGTCTGGACCACAGAAGTTCAAAGAACTGATATTAGTAGGGGTTCAATTCGTCAGAGTTAGAGATCTGAGCGGAAAGATGCGGAGGGTCCAGAAGAGTACTGAAGGGCAGGGAGAGTATTGGTGCAAAAGGAATGTTAGATAGAAGAGTTCATGAGAAAAGTATAGATAGAAGTAATTGTTAGAGTGAGAGGATAGAAATATAAAGACCTCTAGAATCTCAAAAGGTAGAAGGGCAAGCTTCTTGATCAGGAGAACAAGTCTTAACAATATATACATTGGAAAGCCAAACATCTTTGTCTTGAATCTTATGTTTTAGTGACTTTCACATACTGAGCACATTTCCATAACTTCCATCGCAAGCAAGTCCTGAAAGCAGTAGGGATACTTCTTGTACTGGTAGAACTGGAGTGACGTTCTCAGTGTTACATTATATTGTTAGCAAAGAATCACTTCTGTAGAAGCTATCTTTCTACCCTCCAAGTAATCAAAAGTTCTTGACACTTATATGCTTTTATATTCCAGATATTGGCTGCCATATCTCACAGGGAAAGTGCTGATACCACAAACAAGATTTTGATATCTATACCAGCTGGGAAAGAACGTTTCTCCCTAAGGCAAGCTACCACCGTGAGCTTGTATAAGATAAATACTACATCCAGTACTCGCTCTCTAAGTACATACACAGTCAGAATAACTTACCTGTATTAAGCAGAAGGCCAACAAAGAGGCTAAGAGAGTAACAAAGCTCAAGAAGAAGGCTGATGCTGAGAAGAAGCAGAGAGAAAGTGTTATAAGGAAGACTTAAAGGGACATGAAAAAAAGGTTTTGGGAATTTACAAGGACTCTTATATCTAGGCTATCTGATGAAACCACCAAGAAAGCCATCAAGTCTCTAGCAAGGTCTATTCTTGGACATCAAGAAGGAGATATCAAATCAAGTGATGAAGGGTTCCATCTTCGTTACTGTATAGGTACCAAAGGAGAAGGATATTGGGTTAAAGAAGCCATTACTCCGAACCCTGAAGGAGCCCCACCACCACTAGCAGGTTCTTGTTCTGAATCGAGTCTATCTGGCTCCAAAGATCAGGAAGTGTTAGGGGTTTTCCCTTAGCAGATGCACAAGGTACGCAGGATGTCCATGGCAATCTGCCTTCGGCCATCTGTCACTATGATCGGTCGATGTTACACCTGCAGTTATCCCATCCTCTGAGCGATGAAGTCCTACGAGGCATACGAGCCTATCCAATACCAAGCCCTGGCAAAGCGGAATGATTAACCTGCGCATAGGCAGTGCACCTTCTCAATCGAATAGCGATAGTCACGACACTTAGCTGGCGAAGGTATCAGTCTTGAACACCTAGGATGGTATACTACTATTTGCCTAGGCCTCCGATAGTTAGAGACGACATGAGTTGCCAATGCACTATCACGCTATTGTGGGGACTTACAGGTCAGCCGTGCATGATAGTTTCGACCAGAACCACTGTATCTTATCAGCAATATGGGACAGCCAGCTAGAGCGGGGTATACCTCTACACTCTCCGGAAGGTACACGTCAGAGTTCGAGAAGCGGGACTTTACTATGGGGATAACTATACAGTCTAGGGACTCCATATGTTAACTGCGTCTCGGTAGTTAAATCTACCTGTTGAGAACTTGTGTGTGGGTCGACTTCCCAAGTAACAGCAGATCGCAGGTGATCTGGTCCGATATAAGCTGCAGCCCTGCGATGGGAGTAAAAGCCAGCAAGATAGGAGGTACGATACGTGGCATAGCAGCGGTTGGTTACCGACGCAAGACTATGAGGGTAAATATATCCCTGCAACCCACTATCCGATTTAACATTGAGTCGAGAGATCTAAGAGGAAGTGATGGTTCGATGAATGCATCAGTTGTCATTGCCGAAACCTGTTTCCTGCGTAAGCACACAGACCAGAAGAAAAGCAAACGGACTTAGTAGCTACGTGGCAAAACCTGGCGGTATAAGGATAACCTACAGAGTTGCCTTGCACTTTAGAAAGTGTCCAACGTCAAATGAAAAAGTAGCACAACCTACCGAGATCGAGTAACCAGCCTAACGAACGGAGGCCATAGCTATCCTAGTACAAATGCTGCAGTCATAGAGAGTATACGAGTAACTCACTCTATAAAAGAACCGCCTTTGCACCCGCAAAGTAAAACATCAAGCTCTAGCAGCAATCCACAGTCAGAACACACCAGCGGACAAGACACTAAAATATTATTGTTGTTTTCTACTTCAAGAATATTTATCTTTACAATATACTTTATAAATTTTCAGAACCTTGACTCTTTTGTTCTTTACGCACATACCCTTTACGAACGAGCCATTACTCTATACGACTTCCGTATTGCGAGTATCTTCATCCATACGTACGACATCGAGTACGAATACTTTCACTGGTTTTATACCCGTGAACTATCCTCCAAATATCACAACCTCCCAGTTGAAGACTATGAGGTTCAATCCGACTATGACGATTCTGAAGACTATCTTCAGGATACTTACGACTTCTAAAGAAGTAGGCGGCCATACTTTGCCAATAAGTATCTCTGTAACAGGAAGGAGGGGGAGATGGTGGTGGAGGAAGTGGAGGAAGTGGTGGAGGTGGAGGCAGAGATAGAGGTGATAGAGGAGAAGGTGGAAGAGATAGAGGAGGTAGAAGTAGAGGAAGTAATGTAAGAAGTCTACATCTAAGCCAAATACTCCCACCTTTTTCTGGCAGCACATACTATGAGACACCACCTCCCAATCCTTGTCTATAAGCAAAATCCTTCAAGAAAGGCGAAATGAAAATGTCTCCAGTCTTGAAAGGTGATAAGAAGAATTCCAAGGAAATTTATAGAAGATAAATTCGATCAGTGGAACAATATCTACAGTACTGTCGCGATGAATTCCACGATGATATTGGCAAGATTATATGAGTTGGGAGGCTCTTAGAAGACAAGACTCTAGACTGGTATGATAACTGTGAAGAAGAAATGAAGAAGTTCTTCCAGATTAATAACTGGAATTCTTTCACTAGTATGATAGAAGAAAGGTTTGTTGATAAGCAGGAGGAAGAGAAATCCTTGCAAAAGATGAATGATCTGAAATACACTGGAGATAATGAGGACCACCTGACCAAGATGGAAACCTCTCAACATTTGAGTATGGTATAGCTAGATCTCTTATATCTATTCCCTTAAACAAGGAATGAGTGAAGAAATCTTAGACTGAATGTCAACTGCAGAGGTACTATCCAAGGATATCACAGCCTTTATTCAGTTAATGAGGTAAGTGGATGTATCATACGAAGATTGGTTGGCATAAAGGAATAGGTATCATCAAAATCATAATAACTCCCAAGACAAAAATGGAAATAAGCGGAAAAGAGAGGAGTACAAAGGGAAGAAGAAAAATCAAGAAAAGAATCAGGAGAAGGACATAGGTTCTGACTCCAAGAAATCTCGAACTGAGAAGAACAGACCGAAACCTCTTCACACTGATAAGGCCAAGGAATTTAAGGGTATCGCTGAAAGTCTGCTAGAAGTAAGAGCCAAACGCAATAAATGCAAGAAGTGTAGATCCTCTGAACATGATCGATGGTTCTTCTGTACGAATTCCATCAAGACTTTGTCCAGCAAGAGGAACAAGAAATCCAAGGATAAGGAGGAAGCTCTGAAATAGGAGACTACAGCCTCCAGTTCAAAGGTCAGACCAAGGAGCTTAGCTGACAGGATTACAGCTTCTGCAATTCACGTACTCTCAAGGAGGTTGTATTAGGTAGATTCTGATGGTATGGAAATTGACAATTGTGAGATGCTGGATTTCTTATATCTTTTCTTAGGTTTAGGATTGTGATCTTTTCTTTTGGATACAGATACCCACAGACTATCATATCTTGAGTTTAGCATTAATGAGAAAAGATTTCTTTCTGTATAAAGAAGGGTATCTGAGGATGAGTTCAGTACTCGAAAAATACTGGTCATATAGTACCCATGTGCAAACATTTGACTACCACATTATCGAAATAATCATAAATGTATCTACACATATAAACTGCTAGAACTACAACCCATTGCAGCTGGAACTATATCGAAAGACAGTTTATAATAGTTTCCACATGGAAAGATAGAAAATATAATATCTGTGCCGAAGCACCTCACTCAGAACTAATGAAGGCAATGCAGTTACCCTCAGAAACAAAAACTGAATCAAGACCCATAGTATACATGTTTGCATCATTCAAGGACAAGAAGAACATCCTAGTGAGGGTCTTTCTGGATACAGGGTGTGATATACCTATAATATGAAAACAGTAGACCGAGACTAATGGTGTTCCAATCGTTACTTGAACAGAACCAAAGTCAGTTGAGAACTTCAATGGCGAGATTGTAGAAGGAGCAGGATGGCAGTATACCTTTCCAGTAAGTCTTCAGTACGAATGCTATTATACCAAAGAAACCTTCGAAATAGGACTTATAGAAACAGCAACTGATATTATGTTACCTTACAGGTGAATCGTTAAGTATGGAGTACTCAGAGGAATTACTGAAGAGGGTGATAGGCTCCAATTCATATCGAAGCATTGCCATCAGCATTGTACAAAGGTAGTAGTCAACTCATTCTTGATTGAATATGAGGATAGTATCCTCATATTTGGTACTGATCCACGATGGATCAGAGTCATTGGGTCGATCCATATTAATGCAGCAGGTGAAATGGAGATCAATTGGATCGAGCGAAATCAATGGCAGTATTGAGACTTTCAGTCAGTTTACAATGGAGAAACTGCCAATACTCTACCACTATATCGACCATTTGACAATGCAATAGACTTAAAAGATGGGGAGTAGCTACTATGAGATCCCATCTATACTCTTTCTGAAAAAGAACTTTCTGTCCTTAAAGAGTATCTTGAGGCAATATTCGATTCTGGCAAGATTCGTCCAAGCAAGTCGCCAGCTGGAGTATCTATACTCTTCGTTCCAAAGCTTCATTGAAGGGATTCAAGGTTGTTTGTAGACTACTGAAGACTCAACTACATTACGATTATGAATCGATATTCTTTGCCACTTATGAACTAACTAAGAGACAGCGTTACTAGTTCAAAGCTTTTTACAAAGATTGACCTGAAGGCTGGTTCCAGTCTGATTTGAATAAAGACTGGTGACGAATCGAAAACAGTATTTTGTACAAGATATGAATACTTGCAAAGACATACATCTGTGTATGACCTCGTATAAGAGCAAATGGATAGATACAGTTGCAAACGAGAATAAGTAAGATATGTGTGTAGGTATAATAATCACTGGCATGCCAAAAGAACTTCGCAAGGTGATTATATATGAAGGACGGTTACCCAGTCTCAGCATCCAAAGATACTTGGAAAGGCCAAGTGTGCTTGGGAGTCAAGTGTACCTGACACCGCTATGACATTATCACCCTCTTTATCAGTAGATCCGCTGGGCTGCAGCATATATATACATTAAGAAAGACAAGATAAGGTGCGTATACCTTCATACATCTGCATAAGTTCCAAGACCGATTTGTATCATCAAGGTGGCCTCTCAGCAGATTTGGTGCATTGGAATATCCACCTCCAGTGGTAGGTAGTAAAACCCATACCAATACTATTTATATCGGGCCGATATCCATAAGAAATGAAGAGAAGAAAAGAAGTAGAAAGCAAGCAGAAAATGTCCAATTGAGTCCGATTCCTCCATGTCCACTTCTGAATCGAAGTAGCTTCAGTGGCAGGCCTCCACATCTACTTCTTCAGCTGGTTTGCAAGTCTATAATTCTGAATATCCAAGGGGACTTCCAGTTTCTCTGAATCCAAGCAGTTCATCTCCATGATGCTCGCTCGGTAATGCTCAAATCGGTAAATACTATTGGCCAACCTGTCGGTGTCATTCGGCATCGGTATATCGTAGTAGATACGTAATATGTGAGACTTGACTTCTGACTACTCGATCAATCGTACATGATTTCTTTCATTGAACGTATTCGTGAACATCATCTGAGAGGTAAGACTACCATGGCCAGTATCGTATTTCTGCAGCAGTCAACTAGCATAATTGCATGATGTACTTATAACGATTATAGCTGCTCTGGAGACCTCTCGAATTCATATGATTTTGGTCTGTATGCTTTCATATATCCAAACACACAGTAGACCTCATCGGTGATAGCTTTCACCCTCAGCATTGACAAAATACATCTCACTGATTGGCGACAGGGAGATTCTGGTTCAGAATTCAACTTCTTTGGCTCTGAGGACAAGGAAGGTAGTGGTGGAGGTGGAAGTAGTAGTGTGGTAGAGGTGGAGGCTGAGGGAAAGGTGGTGGAGGTAGATGTGGAAGAGGGGAAGATAGAAGCAGAGAAAGTTATAATGGCTACAGAGGAAGTACCAGTTATAAGGGATTGTTAGATGACACAAGAGGTGTCATAGATACCTTTTAGCCAAGCGGTATAGTATGCCAACATATACTTTATTACAGTATGATATCAACAAGGTCCATAGTACAATTTTCAGTGTGAGCAGATAAGACTCGCCAAGAAGGGGAACTGACAATCGGGCTTACAAAGTCTACTCCCTGACGATATACCTTATAATATTAGACTGGCTTGCCTAGGACCTGAGGACATGATCACCTAAAAGAGGGGATAATGTAAGACTACAGAGGAAGTATCGGTTATAAGGGGTTATCGGATGACACAAGTGGTGTCATAGTTACCTTTTGGCGTAGTGGTATAGTATACCAACATATACTTTATTCCACACGTATTGCAAGTATACATCTATGTCAAATACTACTACCTCTTTCTGTGTAATACTGAGAGTGTCACTCCAGGTTACCAATATAAGTAGTATCCCTACTGCTTTCAGGACTTGCTTGCAATGGAAGTTATGAAGATTCGTTCAGGATGTGAAAGTAACTAAAGATAAAGATTCAAGACAAAGATATTTGACTTTCCAATGCATATATTGTTAAGGCTTGTTCTCCTCATCAAGATGCTTGTCCTTCTACTCTTGAAGATTCTAGAGGTCTTTATACCTCTATTCTTTCGCTCTAACAATTACTTCTATCTACACTTTTCTCATGAGCTCCTCTTCCTAACCTTCCTTTCGCACCAATACCCTTTTTGCCCTTCAGCGCTCTTTCGGACCTTTCGTATCTTTCCACTCAGATCTCTAACTCAGACAAACAGAACTCCTACTAACATCAGTCCTTCGGACTTCTGTGGTCCGGACCTATCGAATATTTTCGATCTCATTACTTCCAGGTGAATGGTATCCTTTCGATTGTAAGGGACATAAGAGGCTTCGTCAGCAATTCTGTAAACGGAGGTACTTTGGTATCTACAGTCTCTCAGCTGTCTTCACATTATCAAAGGCATGAGCTGGCAGGGTATCATCTCAATAACCACTCTTAACTCCTTATCAGTAGTGTGGTTGACTGCATGACAGCTCACTTTATTTCGTTGGATATAAGTAATATTCTGTGTAGTTTCGATGACTTCCAGGGATGGCACTTATACTATCACGATGCGGCTATCATTGAGTGATTGTAGGTGATCCTGCTCCGATGGCTTTTGGTGATATACAGCTTGTGAGGTGTAACACTACCCCTCTCCTTATAGAGTTCATCTCTGAATGATCATACTAATCTGCTCTTTGTTACCTTTGGTAAAAATGACCTCTTGTGTCCAACAAACCCAAAGTTCCTACTTTTCTCCTTGGTAAAATGTTACCCCTTGTGTCCCAAAAACCAATTCGTTTTCCTAGGTATCTTGCTAGCCGTTAAAAACTCTTTATGGGGAAAAGGTACTAGCTCAAATTCTTGTCCTTAGCTGCCTGAAGATTTCGCTTATGATAACCCCTTGTCATCAAAGTTCTCATAAGGTTCTTCAGTCCAATCTGCTTTGTCTGGATATCCTTTCTACTTAACCAAGTATAATACCTCCTTTCGTTCCTTGCTATACTGGCTGCCAATGATCTCTTCAACCTCATAGTTTGTTTCGTACTCATAGTCTTGTACGTCATAACCTAATTCGTTTCCTTTGCTGATATAATGGCGGCCGGCCTATGGCAGGGTAACCGTCCATCCGCCCAGTATATAGTCAGCTCGTGCAAGTGCTCTTGCACGCCATCGATAACCTTACCTTACCTATTGAATCCACCTACTATCTTATTCTCGAATTCACCTGTGTAACTGTATCGACACTCATATGAAGCTGTACAAGGACGTATTCCCATACACTGTTATCGATCTTCAGTAATTGGATACGTTTCGCTCACGGAATGTCGTGAATTACCCCATTTCGTCGCGTTACTACTCGCTACCTATTACCGAGAAATTCTGCGAATCGACAAGAGATATCCTACGGGTGTCGTTACCCCTTTTTATTGAAGTGTCGATACACATTTCAGACGATCGAGCTCAACGCAAAGTCGAAAGACGGAAGGAAACTGAAGATGAAATAAGATCCAAAGACGCTATAAGGCCCAAAGATGAAGTAAGACGAACATCTCGGTTCAGTGTTTTGATTTGAGCAACTTTATAGTCGCGAGGCTGCACAGGCGGCTCGGACTACTTCTATTTTATGGTCCCGAGGCCGCTCAGGTGACTTGGGCTACCATACGAACCGGCATTCATCTCCACCCGGGCCTTGATAGACAGGAGGTGATGTCTGCGAAGGAGAGTCCAAGGTTGAAGGGCAAGGTTGAAGGGCAAAAGTCAGAGGGCAACGGAAAGTCGAAGGACGAAGCGAAGAGTAGTCGACGACGGTTGGTGTGATGACCGTACCTACGATCCGGATTTCAAGTGGATGCGATCACGATCATCGTTTGCACAGAAGTGTACCTTATCCTTTGCACGGAAGTACACCTTATTATTTGCACGGAAGTGAATCTGAATCGGAAGCTACGAAGCGCACTTGACGATTACCTTCCTACGATCTGAAGTGCACTTGACGATTACCTTTCTATGATCTGAGCGGAAGCTCTCAAATGCACTTGACGATTGCCTTCCTCCAAACTGAGCGGAAGCTCCGAAGCGTACCTACGAGTGTCAGCATTGCACAAACGAACTGCACTTACGGAGAATGATTATACGAGCATGGAAGTGCACTTACGGAGAAAGACTACCGAGGGTACAAGCTTTGCGAGATCTAAGCACACTTGATTGATATTGTAAGTTCGATCTTCTCTTGGATGCTCACGAGTTAGATAATCGATGAACCACATACGATTGATGATGAGCCAATAACATTTACCTATACGAGTACCACTGAGCCTACACTACGGAAGCTACGGACGCATGGGATTGGATATAGACATGAAGCTTGGTGCTGCCGAGCCACGAAAGTCATTGGAGATATGGAAATCTGGAGGTTACAGGGGTCAAGTGGACATTTTCTTCTCTTCTCTTATTGGATCTCAGCCTGGTACAAATGGTGATGGCACGGGTTTTACCACCTACCACTGGAGGTGGACTTTCCCCGTGCATCAGATCTACTGAAAGGTCACCCTCGAGCAGTACTGATCGGCAGTGGGATTTACGAGGCCGTACGAGGGCGTATAAGCTTGAATTTGTTTCTTCTCTTTATGTACGGGTATGCAACTCAGGAGGTCTGCAGATAAAGAGGGGGATGATGTAATGGCGGCCGGCCTATGGCAGGGTAACCGCCCGTCCACCCAGTATATAGTCAGCTCATGCGAGTGCTCTTACACGCTATCGATAACCTTACCTTACCTATTGAACCCACCTACTATCTTATTCTCGAATCCACGTGTGCAACCGTATCTACACTCATACGATGCCGTATACGGATGTATACCCTTACAGCTGATGGCAAGTTCAGGTACAGGTCTGATTGGAACAGTGGCCGCTTGATAGGGTTCAATGAGAGAGACATGGAAAGCATTATGAATTTGCCAATGCTTAGGCAATTCAAGTTTTAATGCGGTGGGTGAAAGTACTTTTAGCACCTTGAAAGGACGATGTAGCTTCATATCTTGCTTTCTAGATAGGCGTCTGGTATTAAGGTTCTTTCCATTTAGCATTACTAGTTCACCAACCGAATGCTTCGGTAGTTCCTTAGTATACCTATCATGGTACCTCCTCATTGTCTCTTGTACCTTTTCTAAACCTTTTTGACACAGGTGACGTACACTTGACATCCAATGAACATAGTTCCTTGATGCTGAATTCATTGCCTGTGCTTCAACAGACCAATTCGTTGGAGGATCGAACCTATAATTTCCAAAGAAAGGTGACATGTGAGTTGTCGTGGTGAGTGAGTTGTTGTAGGTATACTCTGCCATTGGTAATATCTCAGACCAGTTATTCTGTTCATAGTTGCAGTAGTTTCTCAGATAGCATTCTAACGTACAGTTTACTCTTTCCATTTGACCATCAGTCTGTGGATGAAATGGTGAAGACATCTTCAACTGAATATTGAGAGTTTCAATCAAGGAAGACCTGAATGCAGATGTAAATCTGAAATCTCTGTCTGATACAATGTTCGATGGCAGACCATGGAATCTCCATACTTCTTTCAGGAAGATCTTGAACAGGTCTGTGGCTTTCTTTTTGCTATCCTTCAGTGGTATACAGTGTGTCATCTTTGTAAACCTGTCAACGATAACTCAGACTGATGAACAACTATCAGATACAGGTAAATCAATGATGAAATACATGGAAATTGAATCCCATAGATGGTATGCTAATTTGAGAGGTTGCAGGAGTCCATAGCGAGTGTAGCAAGCTTTTTTGTGCTTTTGGCATTAAGGCATAAGCAGATGTAGTCTTCGATGAATGTCTCCATCTCTGGCCAAAAAGAGTTTCTTCGAACTAACTCAATTGTCTTGTCCTGTTCCAGATGTCCTACCACCTTCGAATCATACTCTGCTTTGAGTATTTGCTTTCGTAACTATAGGTCGTCTGGGATCTACAGTCTGCCTTTATAATCAAGAGCTTCGTTTTCGAAAGAGATGTCAGGGCTTGGACTTCCTTCCATTGCTTTAACATACTCTTCATGCCATGCAGCATCGTTATTTGCAGTACTTACCACTGCTTCTAATAATCAAGAATTGAACTTGACTACTGGGATTGACCTCAACTTAGTAGAAGAAATCATTATCTGTTCGCCTCGAAGCTTTGCTGCTGTTATCTGAACTGTTTCCCCTTCAGATGTTACCAACTGAACAGGTCTTAAAACGTGGTGTATTGGTTGATTTTCATTTTCTTGGATACTACCTCCCTCCTTCTTAGGGCGGTATTCCGAACGCCTAGATAACATATCTGGTTTCTCATTTGTACTTCCTGATTGGTAGAATATCTTGAAATTATAACCAGCTAGTTCCTGTATCCAATGGGCTTATCTTCAATTCAATATTTTAGTAGTCGTGAAGTTCTCAAGATTCTTGTGATCGGTAAATACAATGATTTGATGGACTGCACCTTTGAGATAACGTCTCCATTCCTTCAAGACAGATACTATTGTCAGCATCTCTTTATCATAGATCTCATAGTTAATCTCTGCCTTATCTATCTTTTGAGAATGGTAGGTCCATCAACTACTTGGGTATGAACAGCGCCAATAGCGAAGTCACTAGCGTCATTCTCAATGACCACAGGATGTTCAGGTTCAAGGGATAAAGGATTGGTGCCACAGTGAAACACTTCTTTAACAAATCGAAAGCCTACTGAGAGTGTGAGTTTGCCTTCCAATCGAACCATTCACCATTTTGTTTGGTAAGCTCTATCAATAGTCTACAGATTCTCGAAATATCTTTAATGAAGTATCGGTAGAAATTGGGAAATCCTAAGAATGACTGAACGTTCTTGACTGAGTCTGGGGTGTTCCATTTCAGGATAGTATCAACCTTGTCTTCTGCCAAGCTGACACCTTCTCCTGATATGGTAGAACCAAGGAATTCAACTTGTTTCTGATGACATTCACACTTATCTGGTGCTATAGCCAAGTTGTTTTTCTGTAATCTACAAAGGACATCTTTTGTCAATCGTATATGTTCTTCTTGAACTTTGGTATAGATGAGGATATCATCTAAATATACTACAACTTCATGATCAATTAGATCTCTCAGGATCTCGTTCATCATATCTTGGAATGAGGCTGGTGTATTTACCAATCCAAAGGGCATAACCAAATATTCGTAGTATAGATATCTCGTACAAAATGCTGTTTTCTATTCGTCACCAGTCTTTATTCAAATGAGATTGCAATCAGCCTTTAGATCAATCTTTGTAACATGTTTTGAGCCAGTAACTCTATCTCTGAGTTCATTCATAAGTGGCAACAGATACCGGTTCATAATCGTGATGCGATTGAGTCCTCTGTAATCCACACATAATCTTAAACCCCTTCAATGAGGCTTTGGAATGAAGATTATTGGTGCTTCAGCTGGCGACTTGCTTGGTCGAATCTTGCCAGAATCGAGCATTTCTTTTAGATACTCCTTAAGGACTGAAAGTTCTTTTTCAGAAAGAGTATACAAGGGATCCTATGGAAGCTGTTCCCCATCTTTTAAGTCTATTGCATGGTTAAATAATCGATGTTGTGGTAGAGCATTGGCAGTTTCACCATCATAAACTGATTAAAAGTCTTGATACTGCCATGGAATTTATTCGACCCAATCGAACTCCATTTCTCCTGCTGCATTGATATGTATAGACCCAATTACTCCGATCCATCGTGGATCAGTAGCAAACTTCAGGATGCTATCATCGTATTCAATCGAAAAGGAGCTGACTGCTGTCTTTGTACAGTGCTGATGGCAATACTTCGATGTGAATTGAAGCTTATCATCATCTTCAGTGATTCCTCTGAGTACTCCATACTTGACGATACACCAGTAAGGTAACATGATATCAGTTGCTAAATCTATAGATCCAATTTCGAAGGTTGCTTTGGTATAATGGCTTTCGTACCGAAGAGTAACTAGAAAGGTAAACTGCCATCCAGCTCCTTCTACAATCTCTCCATTGAAATTCTCAACTGACTTTGGTTCTGTTCGAGTAACCAATAGAACATCATTAGTTTCGGCCCACTGTTTTGACATCATAGGTGTATCACACCCTGTATCCACAAAAACCCTAATCAGGACGTTCTTCTTGTCCTTGAATGATACAAACATGCGTACAATGGGTTTTGAACCAGTTTTTGGTTCTGGGGGTAGCTGCTTAACTTTCTTGAGTTGAGGTTGAGGTGCTTCAGCTGAGGCCTTACACTTTCTGTCTTTTCGTATAGATATCATGAGAAACTGCCTTTCAACAAAGTTCCAGCCGTAACAGGTTGTGGTTCAAGTAGAAGTTATAGTGTAGGGATGATTATTGATTTGATAATGTTAGGGGTTTTCCCTTAGCAGGTACACGAGGTACGGAGGATGTCCATGGCAATCTGCGTTCGGTCACCTGTCACTATGGTCGGTCGAGGTTACACCCGCAGTTATCCTATCCTCTGAGCGACGAAGTCCTAAACGACCCACGAGCCTATCCAATACCCAGCCCTGGCAAAGCGGAATGATTAACCCGCGTGTGGGCAGTACACCTTCTCAATCGAACAGCGATAGTTACGACACTTAGCTGGTGAAGACATCAGTCTTGTACACTTAGAGTGGTATGCTACTATACGCCTAGGCCCCCGATAGTTAGAGACGTCATGAGTTGTCAAAGTACTATCACGTCATTGCGGGAACTTTCGGATCAGCCGTGCATGATAGTTTCGATCAGAACTACTTTACCTTATCAGCAATATGGGACAGCTGGCTAGAGTGGGGTATGCCTCTATATTCTCTGGCAGGCACACGTCAGAGTTCGAGAAGAGGGACTTTACTATGGGGATAACTATACAGTCTAGGGACTCCATATGTTAACTGCGCCCCGGTAGTTAAATCTACCTGTTGAGAACTTGTGTGTGGGTCGACATCCCAAGTAACGTCAGATCGCAGGTGGTCTGGTCCGACATAAGCTGCAGCCATGAAATGGGAGTAAAAGACAGCGAGATGGGAGGTGCGATATATGGCATAGCAGCGGCTGGTTGCCGATGCAAGTCTATGAGGGTAAACATATCCCTGCAACCCACTATCCGATTTAACATTGAGTCGAGAGATCTAAGAGGAAGTGATGGTTCGATGAATGCGTCAGCGGTCATTGCCGAAACCTGATTTCTGCGTAAGCATACAGACCAGAAGAAAAGCAAATGGGCTTAAGAGCTACATGGTAAAATCTGGCAGCATGAGGATAATCTACAGGGATGCCTCGCACTTTAGAAAGTGCCGAACGTCAAACGGAAAGAAGCGCAACCTACTGAGATCGAGTAACCAGCCTAACGATCGGAGGCCATAGCTATCTTAGTACAAATGCCGAAGTCATAGAGAGTATACGAGTAACTCGCTCTATAAAA
>MU122094.1:1382781-1403440 GCA_014904905.1 Wilcoxina mikolae CBS 423.85
ACCAATCACGACTTTTGGTACGCACGAGGGTTTATTGCTTATTACGATATCGCCTTCGAATATTGTCATTGGTTTTACACCAGTGAACTTCCTTCGGCTTACTACGCCAATTCCTCTGAAGACGAAGACGAGGAAGACTCTTTCTCTGAGCTCTTTCATAGCGAAGAGGATTTCCAAGACACCTACGACTTCTAGAAAGAGTAGGCGGCTGTACTTACGACGATACTTGAGTCATAAGTATCTCCGTAACATAGATAATGTTCCAATGATTAAATCTACCTTCGATAAATTTCCTTAGGATACTTCTTATCCCCTTTGAAGACTTGAGACATTTTCATATTGTCTTTCTTGGAGGATCTGGCTGGTAGGCGAGGATTGGGAGGTGGCATACTGTAATGTATACTGCCAGAAGGAGGTAGAGGTATTTGACTTGGATGTAAACTTTCTGCATTGCTTCCTCTGCTTCCGCCCCCTCCTCTTCCTCCTCCACCTCCACCTCTATCTCCTCCTCTACCTCCACCTCCACCACTTCCTCCGCTTTCTCCACCATCTCCACCTCCGCCTCCTTCTTCATCTTCAGAGCCAGAGAGGTCGGATTCCGAACCAGAACCTCCATGTGGTAGTGAGACTCCCTCAGGGTCCAGAGTAATAGCTTCTTTAATCCAATATCCTTCTCCTTTGGTATCTATACAGTAATGAAGGCAGAATCCCTCATCACTTCATTTGATATCTCCTTCTTGATATCCAAGGACAGACCTTGCTAGGGATTTGATAGATTTCGTAATGGTTTCATCCGATAGCCTGGTCATAAGGGTCCTTGTGAATTCCCGAAATATTTTCTCTATGTCCTTTTGAGACTTCCTTATATCACTTTCTCTCTGCTTCTTCTCAGCGTCAACCTTCTTCTTGAGTTCTGAGACCCTCTTGGCTTCTTCGTTACCCTTCTGCTTGACACTGGTAAGTTCTTCTGACTGTTTATGTACTCGGAGAGCGAGCCTTTTCTGTGCTCTTTCCGTATTTTCCAATATGTCAGAGATAGAGGTCCATGCTATCGATGAGGTATGTATCTCCTTCCCAAGGGCCAGGTGTAGTTCCTCATAAGCGTCAGAAGAATGTGCCTTCGTAATGGCAATTGCACCCTTGATATTGGCCACCAATACTTGAGACTGGGCAACAATGTCTGAGTAATGTTCCAGCTGCGCCCTTTGCAAGTTATCAACTCCTGAGGCCACAGCATCGTAGATCTCATTTTGCCTATATACTAGGGCTTTATATGCTCTGAACAACTCAGACAATACTTCTCAAATTTTGATGTTGCTTCTTTGAGTCTGAGTAATCAGTGCATCCATGCGGTTCAGCTCTGCTTCGATGCTGTTTATCAAAGAGACCACCCAATCAGGAATATCATTCCGCACAATAGACTCATGGCGAACTACTTCTTTTCCCTTATCACCTGATACCACCAATGAACTTTCCCTTCATACCAATTTCACTGCCTCACCTATCATCGTATCAGATTCATTGTCTGTCATTGCTCAGAGTATGATCCAAACTTGCTCTCGAAAAATCCTGCTATAGAAGTTTTAAGTTCCGAAGAAGGGAACTAAATCCAGATCCCAATCAACAAGGAACCTAGCACCAGCTTCCTGTTGTAACTGTAACAAAGGTTCATAGTCTGCTGAATGGGGCATTCACAGATCTGGGAGGACAATAGTTCTGAACAGAGTTAGCAAGATGACTATCTTAAGATATGCATTAGATTGCTGCTTTCGGAGGTGTGTACGGTATAATGCTTCAGTCTTCGATCGATAAATGGTAACTGCCAATGCTAACTGGATATAGTCTTCTTCATGTACCAGCTCACAGTGATAGCTTTCCTTAGACAGAGAGGTCCTTTTCCAGCTGGCAATGAGATCGAAATCTGGTTCGTGATACCAGCACTCTCCCTGTGCGAGGTGGCAGCCAATATCTGAAATATAAAAGCGCATAAGCATCAAGGACCTTTGAACGCTTGGAGGGTAGAAAGATAGCTTCAACAGAAGTATTTCTTTGCTAACAATATAATGTAATACCGGGAGCATCACTCCAGGTTACCAATGTAAGTAGTATCCCTACTGCTTTCAGGACTTGCTTGCGATAGAAGTCATGAAGATTCGCTCAGAATGTAAAAGTCACTAAAGATAAAGATTCAAGACAAAGATGTTTGGCTTTCCAATGTGAATATTCTTAAGGCTTCTTCTCCTTGTCAAGATGCTTGCCCTTCTACTCTCGAAGATTCTAGAGGTCTTTATACCTCTATCCTCTTACTCTAATAATTACTTCTATCTATGCTTTTCTCATGAGCTCCTCTTCCTAACCTTCCTTTCGCACCAATACCCTTCCTGCCCTTCAGTACACTTTCGGATGATCCGCATCTTTCCGCTCAGATCTCTAACTCCGATGAATAGAACCCCTAGTGATATCAGTCCTTCGGACTTCTGTGGCCCGGACCTATCGAAGCATTTGGATCTCTTTGCTTTCAGACGAATGATATCCTTTCGATCGTGAGGGACATAAGAGTCTTCATCAGCTATACTGCAAATACTGGTGCTTTCGTATCTACAACATCTCAGCTGTCTTCGCATTATCGATAGCATGAGCTGGCAGGACATCGTCCCAATAACCACTCTTAACTCCTTATCAGTGGTATTATTGACCGCATAACAGCTTATCTGATTTCATTGGGTGCGAGTAATATTCTGTATAGTTTCGATGATATCTAGAGATAGTGCTTGTACTATCCAGATGCTGCTATCATTGAGTGATCGTAGGTGATCCTGCTCCGATGGTTTTTGGTGATGTATAGCTTGTGAGGTGTAATATTCTGCCGGTACAGACTATAGTATGTCACCTCTCAATTCTCACCTATCAGTCAGATCCTCCAAGCAAGGCAAAATGAAAATACCTCCAGTCTTCAAAGGGGATAAAAAGGATCCCAAGGAAATATACAGAAGATGGATTCGATCAGTGGAACGATATACTCACATTTCCTGAAATGAATCCAATCTGACAATGTTGCCCATCAATATTCCCTCCATTCTATGAATCTCTTGAGTCCAGTAACACAAGTTGACCATGGATTCCTTGGGACAGCATGCAACAAAATAATCATAAATTTGAAACACGTCTCATCGAAACATTATCTACTCTTGGTCATTGGGTTTCAAACATCTTGGAGATCGAAACCTATTATACTACCGCCTGCCCACCATGGATCGAAAGCAAAGTCAAAATAAACATTAGTTCCCCTCAAAAAGAAAAGGAAGTCAAGGCCCACGAAACACAGTATGCAATGTTGAACAATGATAACCTCAATATTGTTTGTTATAGAGATAGATCAATATTGAAGGAAAATATTGGGACTGGAACTGTTGTGGAAATGAAAGAAGAAGCAGTTATGAAAGTGATCTATCCAATACGCCATCAACAAGAAGTTTACAATGCCAAATTAGTTGGAATTATTAAAGCTATACAAACATGCTTCCAGATATGTCAACATAATAACCTCACCAAAAGATACATATGGATTTTCACAGACAATCAAGCTGCCATACAACATCTCAATACTTTCAAACCTGGCCCTGGACAGTCTACTTCCCTGGTACTCTCCAATATCTCCAACAACCTCTATGCACTCAAGACTACTATCACAGTTCAATGAGTTTCTGGACATACAGATGTACCTGGAAATGAACTTGCCGATAAGTTGGCAAAATAGACCACTCTCGAAAAACCACCTAACTACTATCATACCTCCTTATCCTATCTTAAGAGGGTAACCTGAGCAGCTAAAATACAGGAATGTGGTGAGTGGTGGATGCGACACCCAGCCAAGGGAAAGAACTACGTTGGAACATTCCGTATCAAACTCAATCAGATCTTCACCAATATTAACTACCAGTTTACCTAAAATATTACACAATTATGAACAGGTCATGGTTACTTCCGCAGTTACCAATACAAAATATCAACAAACTCTGTTGACTCCCTGCACTATCCAAATCACTATGGAGGTCTCCAGTCACCAGAATATCTTCTTTTGAGATGTCCCTTATATCAATCCAAAAGACAAAGAATGCAGAAAGAAATTGGAGTAGTTCACCCTCGATATCTCTGGAAGTATCTTCTATATACCGACAAAGCAATGTGACCTTTGAAATATTTTCTGCAAAACATATATATAGCAATACGAAGGTGGTACTTGGGACAATTCCACGATAATGAATACCTTGGGCAGGGTAACAATCAGATTGTACATCAGCAAACTGTCAACAATTATATAGAGGAACATCAGAGCAAGAGTGGAGAGGATGATGATGGGTAGGAGGAAGAATTGGAAGGGGAAGGTATGGTGAGATAGAATGAGGAAAGAATAGAGGAGAAGGGTAGAGGAAGATAAACTCCAGGGGGAGAGTCAGCATGATATGCAGGACCAGATCGAACGAAACTGACAAATTTTTCACTATTGTACTAAGTGTGTTACAGACCACTATGATTGTTTTTGAAAATTTCTTTATAACTAGAGCAGGGGTAATAGGAGGCTGCAGAGTGGTACTACCTAGCCGGGGGTGTTTTATTTTTCCTTTGTTCAGTTTCATTTGTTATGCTTGTTCATAGTTATTTGTTTGTACTTCACCGATCATAGCCTGCTGGCTGTATACTGTATGATGAATAAATAAATAAATAAAGCAGTTACCCTCAGAATCAAAGACTGAATCAAGATCCACAGTACGTATATTTGTATCATTCAAAGACAAGAAGAACATCCTAGTGAGAGTCCTTCTAGATACAGCGTATGATACACCTATGATGTCAAAATAGTGCGCCGAGACTAATAGAGTTTTATTGGTTACTCAAACAGAACCAAAGTCAGTTGAGAACTTTAATGGTGAGATTTCAGAAGGAGCTGAATGGCAGTATACCTTTCCAGTCACTGTTTGGTACGAAAGCTATTATACTAAAGAAACCTTTGAAATCGGACCTATGAAATGATCAACTGATATCATGTTACCTTACAGGTGGATCGTCAAGTATGAAGCACTCAGAGGAATCACTGAAAAAGGTGATAAGCTTCAATTCATATTGAAACATTGCTATCAGTATTGTACAAAGGTAGCAGACAGCTCATTCTTGATTGAATACAACAATTGCATCTTCAAGTTTGGTAATGATCTACAATAGATCAAAGTAATTGGATCTATGCATATTAATGCAGCAGGCAAAATGGAGATTGATTGGATCAAGTAAATTCCATGGCAGTATCGAAACTTTCAGTCAGTTTATAATAAAGAAACTGTGAATTCTCTACCGCCACATCGATTATTTGATCATGAAATAGACTTAAAACATGAAGAGCAGCCTTCATGGGGTCCCATCTGTACTCTTTCAGAAAAAGAACTTTCGGTCCTTAAAGAGTATCTAAAGTAAATACTTGATTTGGGCAATATACGTCCAAGCAAGTTGCCAGCTGGAGGACCAATATTCTTCGTTCCAAAGCCTCATGGAAGGGGTTTGAGATTGTGTGTGGACTACAGAGAACATAACTGTATCATGATTATGAATCGGAATCCTTTACCACTTATGAATGAACTTAGGGACAGAGTTACTGGCTCAAAGCTTTTCACAAAGATTCACCTGAAGGCTAGTTAGAATCTCATTTGAATAAAGCCTGGTGACAAATGGAAAAGAGTATTTCAAATGACATATGGATACTTTGAATATTTGGTTCTACCCTTTGCATTGACTAATATGTCAGCCTCATTCCAAGATATGATAAACAAGATCCTAATAGATCTAATCGATCATGGAGTTGTGGTATATATAGATGATATCCTTATCTATACCAAAGACGAAGAAGAGCGTGTACAATTGATAAGAGAAGTCCTTTGTAGGTTACAAGAAAACAACTTGGCAATAGCATCAGAAAAGTACAAATGGTAGCAGAAACAATTTGAAGTCCTTGGTTATATCATATTGGGAGAAGGTGTCAGCATAGCAGAGGACAAGGTTGATACCATCCTGAAATGGAAAATACCAGACTCAGTCAATGATGTTCAGTCATTCCTAGGATTGACCAATTTCTACCAATAATTCATAAATGACTTTTCGAGAATCTGGAGACCATTGATAGACCTAACCAAACATACTAGTGAATTGTTTGATTAGAAGGCAAACCCATACTCTCAACAGGCTTTCGATTTGTTAAAGTAGTGTTTCACTGGGACATCCATCCTTCGTCACTTGGAACCTGAGCTTCCTGTAGTTATTGACACTGATATCAGTGATTAAGCCATCGGCACTGTCCTTTCCCAAGTGATTGATGGACGATTATACCCTGTAACCTATCACTCTCGCAAGATGGATAAGGTAGTGATTAATTATGAGATTCATGATAAGGAGTTGTTTCCAATAGTATCTGCCTATAAAGAATGGAAACATTATCTTGAAGGGACAGCCCATCAAATCTGTGTATTTACCGATCACAAGAATCTTGAGTACTTTACCACTACTAAGATATTGAATCGAAGACAAGTACATTGGGCACAGGAACTAGCTGAATATAATTTCAAGATATTCTACTGACCAGGCAGTGCAAATGGAAAACCAAATGCATTATATAGGTGATTGGAGTATCGCTCTAAAAAAGGTGAAGATAGTATTGAAGAAAACGAAATTCAACTAATATACCACATTTTACAGCCCGATCAGTTGGTAACATCTGAAGGGGAAACAGTTTAGGTGACAGCAGCGAAGCTACGAGGCGAACAGATAATGATTTCTTCTGCTAAGTTATGGTCAATTCCAGTAGTCAAGTTCAATTCTTGGTTATTAGAAGCAGTGGTAGACACTGCAAATAATGATGCTACATGGTAGAAAGAGTACATTTGAGCAACAGAAGGAAGTTGAAGCCCTGACATCTCGTTTGAGAATGAAGCCCTTTATTATAAAGGCAGGCTGTAGATCCCAGATGATCTGAAGTTATGAAAACAAATACTCGTAGCAGAGCATCATTCGAAGATAGTAGGATATATGGGGCAGGACAAGACAATTGAGCTGGTTTGAAGGAACTTCTTTTAGTCAGAGATGGAAAAATTCATTGAAGACTATGTGCACTCATGCTCTGAATGCCAGAAGAACAAAGCAGCTTGCTACACTCACTACAGACTTCTACAACCTTTCAAATTAGTATACTGTCCATGGGATTCAATCACTAAGGATTTCATTATCGACTTACCAGTATCTGATGGTAGTTCATCGATCTGGATTATTGTTGATAGGTGGTAACACCGGGAGCGTCACTCAAGGTTTACCAGTACAAGTAGTAACCATACTGCTTTTAGGAGTTGCTTGTGATGGAAGTTATGAAGGTTCACTCAGGATGTAAAAGTCACTAATAGATAATATTCAAGATAAAGATGTTTGGCTTTCCAATGCATATATTGTTAAGGCTTGTTCTCCTCATCAAGAAGCTTGCCCTTCTACCATTGTAGATTCTAGAGGTCTTTATACCTCTATCCTCTCGCTCTAACAATTACTTCTATCTATGCTCTGCTCATCAGCTCCTCTATCTAACCTTCCCTTCACTCTAATATCCTTCCTACCATTCAGCGCTCCTTTGGACCTTCCGCATATTTCCACTCAGAGCTCTAACTCAGGCGAATAGAACTTCTACTGATATCAGTCCCTCAGACTTCTGTGTTCCGGATCTATCGAATCCTTTGGATCTCTTTGTTTCGAGGCAAATGGTATCCTTTCCTGCGTAAGCGATATAAGAGGCTTCGTCAGCTATACTGCAAATACAGGTGCTTTCGTATCTACAGCCTCTCAGCTGTTTTCGTATTATCGATGGCATATACTGGCAGGTCATCGTCTCAATAACTACCTTTAACTCCTTATCAGTGGTGTGGTTGACTACATGACAGCTCATCTGATTTTGTTGGGTGTGAGTGTTATTCTGTGTAGTTAGGATGATGTCCAGGGATGGCGCTTGTACTATCCCGATGTGGCTATCATCAAGTGATCGTACATGACCCCACTCCGATAGCCTTTGGTGATATACAGCTTGTGAGGTGTAACATAGGTTTAGAAAGATAGTGCGCTTCATACTGCTGAAGGATGGTGAGAAGAAAGCCACTGACCTGGTCATGATCTTCCTGAAAGATGTATGGAGATTTCATGGTCTGCTATTGAATATTGTATCAGTCAGGGATTCCAGATTTACATTCGCATTCTGGTCTTCCTTGATTGAAGCTCTCAATTTCCAGTTGAAGATGTCTTCACCATTTCATGCACTAACTGATGGCCAAACATACAGAAAAAACCAGACGTTAAATTGCTGCCTGAGTAACCTCTGCAACTACGAACAAGATAACTGATCTGAGATGTTATCAATAGCTGAGTATGCCTACAACAACTCACTTACCACCACTCCTGGCATATCACCTTTCTATGTGAATTATGGGTTCGATCCTCGAACGAATTCATATATTGAAGCAGAAGCAAGGAATCCGGCATCAAGGAATAATGTTCACTGGATATCAAGTGTGCATGATCTTTGTCGAAAAGGTTTAGAAAAGGCACAGGAAATAATAGGGAGATAATATGATAAGCACGTTATGGAATCTCTGAAGTATTCGATTGGTAATCTAGTAATACTAAATGGAAGAATTTTAAGATTAGATACCCCTCTAGAAAGCTAGATGCGATGCTATAGAGTCCTTTCAAGGTGCTAAAAGTACTTTCACCCAATGCATTAAAGCTTGAATTGCCTAAGTATTGTCGAATCCATAATACTTTCCATGTCTCTCTCATCAAACCCTATCGAACAGCCACTGTTCCAATAAGACGTACACCAGAACTCACCATCAGTGAAGGAAACGAATTAGGTTATGATGTACAAAGCTATACGTATGAGACAGTCTATAGGGTTGAAGAGATTAATAGGCAGCTACTATAGCAAAGAACAAAAGAAGGTGCTATACCGGGTTAAATGGAAAGGGTATCCAGATGAAGCAGACTGGACTGAGGAACTTTATGAGAACTTTAATAACAAGGGGTTATTAAGGGACTATTATAAGCGAAATCTCCAGGCAGCTAAGAACAAGAGGTTGCACCAGTACCTGTCCTCCATAATGGATTTATAATGGCTAGTACGATACCTAGGATAAGGAATGGATTTTTGAATACAAGGGGTAACATTTTTACCAAGAAGGAAAGCTGAGATGTAGGGTTATGGGCACAACAGGTCATTGTTTGCCAAAGCAACGAACCGCAGAATGGTATGATCATTCAGAGACACACTCTGTAAGGAGGACGTTAGTGTTACACCTCACAAGTTGTACATTACGAAAGGTTATGGGAGTAGAGTCACCAACGATCACTCAACGATAGCTGTATTGGGATAGTACAAGTACTATCTCTGGACATCATCGAAAGTATACAAAATATCACTCACATCCAATGAAATCAGATGAGCTGTCATGCAGTCAACTACACCACTGATAATAAGTTTGAGGTGATTATTGGGACAATATCCTGTCAGCTCATACCGCCGATAATGCAAAGGCAATTGAGATGCTGTGGATGCAAAAGCACCTGTATTTGTAGCATAGCTGATGAAGCCTCTTATGTCCCTCACTATTGAAAGGATACTATTCGCCTGGAAACAAATACATTGACAGGATTCGATATGTCTGGACCACAGAAGTCCAAAGAACTGATATTAGTAGGGATTCTATTCATCTGAGTTAGAAATCTGAGCGGCAAGATGCAGAAGGTCTGAAAGAGCGCTGAAGGGTAGGAAGAGTATTGGTGCAAAGGAAAGGTTAGGTACAGGAGCTCATGAGAAAAGCGTAGATAGAAGTAATTGTTAGTACGAGAGGATAGAGGTATAAAGATCTCTAGAATCTACGAGGGTAGAAGGGCAAGCTTTTTGGCAAGGAGAACAAGCCTTAACAATATACGCATTGGAAAGTCTAACATCTTTGTCTTGAATCTTTATCTTTTGTGACTTTCACATCCTGAGAGAATCTTTATAACTGCTATTGCAATCCAGTACTGAAAGCAGTAAGGATACTATATATACTGATAAATCTGGAGTGACACTTCCAGTGTTATATATGGTCTCGTATGGATGGGTACATATAGATACAGTTGCAAACAGGAATAAGCAATACAGGTCAATTGTATAATCTGTAGGTAAGATAATCGCTAGTATGTGAAAAGCAATTTATAAGGTGATTGTATATGAAAGGCGATTATTCGACCTCGGCAGCCAAGCGTACTTGAAAGCCAAGTGCACCTGGCACTGCCATTATATCATCTTCCACCTTATCAGCAGACTTCCTGCACTGTGATACACATATATATATATGTAGAAAGACAAGATAAGTTTCATACGCCTTCGTACGTCTGCTGAAGTCCCACAACTGATCAGTGCAATCAAGGTGACTTCACAGTGGATTCGGTGTACAGGGCAATCCACCTCCAGCAATAGGTATTCAAACCAGTGCTGATGCTATTTGTATCAGGCTGAAATCCATAAGAAGAAACGAAAGAGAAGAGAAGCAAACATCCAATTTGACTGTGGATCCTCCACCTCTGAATGGTCCACACTGATGATATCGATTATAGCTACAACTTCATCATGTTCTCCAGATGGAACTCGTTGACAAGTGTTTGAGTATTGTCAAGATTCTCTGCTGGCTCCCAACTCATACGTACGCAGTTCTAACTGGCCCACTAAATGAGATTGCAGAGCGATCTGTACCGTCGCTTGGAATCGAGAATCCGATCGACTACCTACTTATCTGTATCATTGGCAATCGTCGGCTGAAGTTCCAATGGCAGCTCCCAAATAGCTGACGGTTAATACATATCAAGCAGAGATACGTAAAACACATTGTGTATATGTATTATCTTTGGCAAGTCTAATTTGTAAGCATTCTTGTTGATGACTTTACTCACTGTGTATGGTCCCACATATTTGTAATCTAGCTTCTTTGACGTTCTCGCCATGTTGATATTGCGAGTTGAGAGCCAGACCTTAGCTCCGATCTCGAACATCATCTCATGGCCACTGATGTACTTCGTCTGGTTGACTTGGACTTCCAACAAGTTCTCCCAGAGGGTACAGTGTGTCTCCTTAAGGGGGGTTGCCATGGAGTCTGTCTGGACTTCCGACTTCAAGCAGGCTTGAACTAAGTTCCTGGGTGTCTTAAACTGCATCGTTGGGTGATAGTAGTAGTTGATCCAGAAGGGAGTCATCCTCGTTGAAGCATGAACTGTATTGTTGTAGAACAATTTGGCCAATGGTAGGAACTCCACCCAGTTATACTACTTGTAGTTGCAGAACGCTTGGAGATACTGCTCCATTGTCTAATTTGGCTGTTCCATCTGGCCATCCATCTGCAGATGAAAAGCGGTTGACAGGCAGTGATCCATACTCATGTGACTGCTGACCCTCATTCAGAATTGGCTCATAAATTGAGTGTCCTGATCAGTGATGATGTTGTCAGAGATACCGTATTTGCAGATCCCGTGCTCAAAGAAGACCCTGGCCAGCTCCAGTAAGTCGATATCCTTTCTGCAGGGCAGATAGATCAATATCTTTGTCAGTCGATCGATGATGACTATGATTGCTGTGTATCTGGATGCAGTCAATTCTGGCAGGTCTGAGACGAAGTCTATAGTAACGCCATCCCAGAGTCATGATGGTCGTGGCAGTAGCATGTTGATTCCATGTCAGGTATACCGTGAGGTCTTGATTCGGTGACATACTTCACAACTACTGTCAAACTTTCTTATGTACGTATCCATTGAGGGCAAAATGAAATCCCTAGAAACTAGCTCAGCAGTTTTAAGAGCTCCAAAGTGATCGGACTTGGAGTTGTCATGAAAGAGACATATCACTTTGCTAGAGAGAACATCATCCGCTGGGATATATATCCTCCTCTCGTGGGTCAGAGCTCTATAGATGACCCTCGATTGATTCTCATTGGCTTCAGCTGCAGCTTCGGCTTCGGCTGTAGCTGTAGCTGTATCTATGGCCATTGAGTTATCAACTAGCTTACCCATGACATCGACCTCCAATGGTTCAGTAGCCTGGGCCTTCTTTGTCGCTGATAGGAGGTCATCATATGGTTCAACAATAGGTGTACTCAGGATTGCCAAGAGCCGTCAGACAGGCTTCTCATAGCCGATCTCATAATTGGACCATTTCAATGGGCCATCAGCAGGGTTTTTGGCGCCTTCCAGGTGTTTGATGCTAACATTGTATGTCAAGACAATCTCCGACCACCTAGCTTGTCGCCGTGAGAGTACTTTGAAAGTTTGAAAATACTCAAAGTTCTTGTGGTCATACTGCACCAACACTTTGTGATGGGTACCCTCCAGATAGTGTCACCATTGCTTGAAGGTCTTGACGATGGCAAGGAGTTCCCAATCATACGTGTTTTAGTTCTGCTCAGCTGGAGAGGATTTTCAAGAGTAGAAATTGACTGACCGAAGGATCCCAAAGCTATCATACTAGTTCAGGATGCTCTCAATTCCAAAGCCACTCGTATTGGTCTGCCGAATGATCAGTTTGGCAGGATCGAAATGCTGCAGAATCGGTGCCATGGTGAAAGCCCTTTGAGTTTCCGGAAGGATAGCTCGACTTCCCGAGTCCATGCCCATTTTGACTTGATCGGCTGCGCTCGATTTGATATTTGTCTCCGCTTACTGCTCTGCCAATTGAATTTCAGTAATTCTATGAGTGGGAAGGTCATCTTGACATATGTTCAGATGAACCTCTGGTAGAAGTTCGTGAATCCAAGAAGGACTTGGACGTCCCATACCAACTTGAGAGTTGGCCAGTCCTCAATCATTACAATCCAATCCTTTTCCATTCTAACACCATTGGCGGAGATGACGAAGCCGATGAAGTCGACCTTCGAGACTCCAAATTGGTAATTCGCTGCTTTCCAATAGAGGCCGAACACCTGCAGTCGTTGTAGTACCTTCCACACGTACTCGTCGTACTCTTTCTCATTGGTGAAGTAGATCAGGATGTCATAGAGGTAACACACGGTAAAATCATCGATGTAGGACTTCAGGCAATCGTCGATGTGAGAATGAAAAGTAGCAGATACATTTGTCAGACTGAATGGCATGACCTCGTACTCGAACTGACCGTATCGGGTTCGGAAAGCCATCATGTACTCGTCACCCTCCTTAAAACGAATAAGGTGATAGGTTCCGTGAAGGACGAGTTTGGTAAAGATCCTGGCGCTACCAACACGTTCAACCATCTCTGAGATTAGTGGGAGAGGGTAGTGGTTCTTAATCGTCCCCTTATTGAGCGCATGGTAGTCGACACAAAGTCTTAATCCTCCATCCCTCTTTTTGGCAAAGAGTATTGGCACCACCGCTGGTGATTGTGATCACTGGATAAAGTCATTGGTCAGGTTTGTCTCGATATAGGCCTTTAGAGTTCTTAACTCAACTTCAGACAGATTATTGATACGTCCGTATGGTAACTAAAAACCGGACTCCATGTCCATCACATGGTCAATTGACCAGTACGGTGGCAGAGTCTCTGCCTTAGCCTTGCTAAAGATCTTCATGAATTCCTGATACTTGGTGGGGATAAGGCTGCCATCATCTGTAAGCACTACAGGTACAGCTACATCTATACTCGTTAGCTGTGTTTTCAATCGTCTGTTGGAGGGTAGAAATTTCCGAGAGTAGCGGTATCAGCCAGCCCATCACAATAGAGCAATTACAGTGTCACGCCTGCTCTTTTTGTGACTCGATGAGCTGGTAGCATTCATTCAAGCCCCTCATTGTTGGTAACTCTTCTGCCACAACTACTATTGCTACTCCTATTCACTCGTCCAGCTCCAGAGGCTATTCTCACCTTTGGTGATGCCTTCCATAGAAGCTCCCAGCAATCCTGTACTATCACCAATATGTATGGCACATGTCTCGAGAACCTCATTGCTAGCTATGAGATCCTCGAATACGGTGGCTCCAAACAAATGTCAGTCCAGAACCCTGTCCTCCGATATTACCTGGATGGCTGCCAGTGATATCACGGGCTCATTTCAGACCGTGATATTTAACCTGTATTCTTTGCTAGGGGTCTACAGGGCCAAAAGTCGACAGGATATCCAGTCAATCTCAGGGTTTCTAGTCTACAACCAAGATAAGCCTAGAATAAGATTGTAAGCCATAGGTACGACCAGTACCTCCGATTAGTCAACTAGAGCCAAGTACTCAAAATACAGAATGGAGATGTTTGCTTTTTGACTCACCTTCGCAGACATCATCAATTGGCCGTTGAGGCTCTGTGTAGCTGTGAGCGCTAGTTTATATTGTAGCCCGAGTTGCCAGAACAGCCTCTGGGACATAAAGGTGCTGATCACGCTGCAGTCAATTAGAGTCTGAATGTGCTGCATCTCACCATACCGATCTCGTACGAGTACTTCATGAACAATGTAAGACGAAACTGGCTTCTCTGTACCACATATATATTGACTTGAAAAGAGAGCCCTGGAGGGCTCAAGGATAACTCTCAATTTGAGAGCAATGCGATGGAGCTGGATCTCATCTATCATTACCAACAACATTCTCATTCCCAACCTTTCCAGCCCTAACTCTTCTTCATTCAGCCTCTCGCATCAGGCTAGGTGCCGGAAGAGGTATGCAAGTTTTTTGATTGCTGAGTATCGAATGACTTTTGGCATTTCACTTGGTATCTGCTGCCCTTTCCACTGGGCTTTGGAGTTCTCTTAGGGAAATTTGCCCTGCTTTACTTCGGGCAGTGGTACATCTTATGCTCTTTGCTGCCACACCATATACACTGCCCATTTGTCTTTCTGCTCTTGTAGACCTCCTTTGAAACCCATGGGACTGCAGTCAAATTGGCACAAGTACTAATAGGTATGTCGTTGGTCGACTTCTTGGTCGCCGATTCTGAGATGGATGGCAAGTGACTTTGCTTCCCGCATTTTTGAGATGATTACAGCTGTCTTTGCTATTGCTGCTGCTGTTGGCTGCCGGATCTCTTGTCATTGTGTATGACCTCTGATACTGCAGCCTTGTCGAAAAGGTCCTCGATTGTCTTGAACCTTCCACAAGCAGGGGTCATCAGCCTGATCTTGTTTTTGAGTGTGTGTCAGAGTCCCACCCAAGCTATGTTGTTGAGGATCTGGTCGCTCCTTTGTTTGGTCCATAGGGCCTGTCTCCAATTAGCTTTCACACGGTTCATGTAGGCTCTAACCAGCTTAATTGGCAATTGTATGTATTCATCCATCATCTTCATCACTGCTTTCCTGCGGCAATCCTTGTTTCCATATATCCAGGTAATCACTTTTGCAAAAATAAGGAAATCTTCCAAACAGGGATCAGAATCTGCACGTAGGTTGCTGACCCATTTGAAAGGGTCTGTCATTGCCATCTGATGCTACTTCAGATCCGAGTAGTTGCTCCAGCAGTCGAGGAGTGAGACCGCATATTTGACCTGATCGCATCTGATACATGGAAACAAGTATTTGTGTGAGTTGAAATTGGAATGTAACACATCGATAAACTTATCTAACTCCTTAGCTCTGACGCAGTAATGTACAGAGTTGACCATGGTGAAGATTGCAGGTTTCTCACCTGTTGTGGCTTCGTGTTCAGCGGCCTATTTCTCTTATTTGAAAGCCAATTGTTCTCGCTCGGCCTTTAACCACACGGTTTTCTGTATGAACATCGTCTTTAGCATCGTGATTTGGGCCGATATTTTGCTAAGATCCTCATCGGTAATCATAGATCTGAAGCTATCAGAGCGGTCATCACTGTAACCTTTGTCTCCGTCGTCGATCTCCTCCTTATCGTCTACTTCATCTTTATCTCAGTCATTGCTCTTGACATCTGATAAGGCTGTCAGAGCAGTTCTATACCTGGTGATTCGACGTGTTTAGTTCTCAGATACAAAGGTTGCAACCTGCAATAATTTCTTGCTGTCACGACTGTCAGTGATGCGTAATTAAGTTCTAGATGACTGCTTTGGGGGTATTGGGGATGAAATTTTATGAAATTGACAATTCGTCTGTTTTTGGACGTATTCTTGTTACACCTCACAAGCTGTACATCACTAAAGGCTATCAGAGCAGTGTCACTTACAATCACTCGATGATAGCCCCATCGGGATAGTATAAGTGCCATCCCTAGACATCATCGAAACTACACAGAATATCACTTGCACCCTCGAAATCAGATGAGCTGTTATGCAGTAAACTATACCACTGATAAGGAGTTAAAGGTGGTTATTGAGAATATGTCCTGCCAGCTCATGTCATCGATAATGCGAAATCAGCTGAGAGGCTGTAGATACGAAAGCACCTGCGTTTGCAACATAGCTGATGAAGCCTCTTATATCCCTCACGAGCGAAAGGATACCATTTGCCTGGAAACAAAGAGATTGAAAGTATTTGATAGGTCCGGACCACAGAAGTCCGAGGGACTGATATTAGTAGAGGTTCTATTCGTCTGAGTTAGAGATCTGAGCAGAAAGATGCGAAAGGTCCAAAGGAGCACTGAAGGTTAGGTAGAGAAGCTCATGAGAAGATCATAGATAGAAATAATTGTTAGAGCGAGAGGATATAGGTATAAAGATCTCTAGAATCTATGAGAGTAGAAGGGCAAGCTTCTTGACAAGTAGAACAAGCCTTAACAATATATGTATTTGAAAGCCAAACATCTTTATCTTGAATCTTATCTATTAGTGACTTTGACATCCTGAGCGAACCTCTATAACTTCTATCACAAGCAAGTTCTGAAAGCAGTAAGGATACTACTTGCACTGGTAAACCTGCAGTGACACTCCAAGTATTACAGCAATCGCCAAGTCATATGGTGAATGCCTCAAGAACCTCATCATGAGCTATAATATCCTCAAATGCAGTGGCTCCAAACAGATGTATGTCTGGAACCCCATGCTCCAATGTCACCTGGATGGCCGCAAGTGGTACCATGGGCTCATTTGAGTCCTCAGCCTTTAACCTGCTGTCTCCGCTAGGGATCTGCAGGGCCAGAAGTCAACCAGATATCCAGTCAACCTCAGGATTACTAGTCTTGAACCAAGGCAAGCCTAGAACCAGGTCGTAAGCTATAGGTACAACCAGTACCTCTGATTCATCAATCAGAGCCAAGTACACAAAATACTGAACCGTGATGTTTGCTTTTCGACTGTCCTTTGCAGACATCATCAATTGGCCGTTGAGACCCTGTATTGCTGTGAAGGCTGGTTCATGTTGTAGTCCGTATTATCTGAGAAGCTTCTGGGACATAAAGATGCTCATCATGCCGCAATCGATTGGAGCGTGAATATGCTGCATATCACCATGTCGATCTCGTACGAGTACTTTGTGTACAATATGAGACAAATCCGGCTTCTTTGTGCCACCCAAGTATTGACTTGAAAAGATAGTCCTGGGGGGCTCGAGTATAACTCTCAATTTCAGAGCGATTCGATTGGGCAGGATCTTATCTATCGTCACCAACAATGATCTCATTCCCAACCTCCCTACCCCTAACTCCTCATCATTCAGTCTCTCTTACCATACTAGGTGCCAGGAGAGATATGCGAGTTTTTTGACTGTTGGGTATCGAACGACTTTCGGCATTTCACTTGGTAGTGCCTACTGCCATTTCTGCTGGGCTTTGGAGTTCTCTTGGGATATTTGCCCTGTTATACTTTGGAGAGTAGTACATCTTATGCTCTTTGCTACCGTACTGTGTACACTGTCCATTTGCTTTGCTGCTCTTGTAGACCTCATTCAAAATCCACAGAGCTGCGGTCAGATTGGCACGAGTACTACTGGACTTGTCATTGGTCGACCTCTTGGTTACTGGTTTTGAAATGGATGGTTGGTTACTTTACTTCCCACCTTTTTGAGACGAAAGCTGCTGCCTTTCCTGTTGTTGCTGCTGCTACTGCTGGCCACCTGATCTCTTATAGGTGTGTATGTCCTCTGAAGCTGCAGCCTTGTTGAAAAGGTCCTCAATTGTCTCAAACCTTCCACAAGCAGGGGTCATCAGTCCAACCTTTGTTTTTGAGTACATGTCGGAGACCTACTCACACCATATCGTAGAGTATCTGCTTGCTCTTTTGTATGGTCCATCTAGCCTGTTTCCAATTAGCTTTCTCATGGTTGGCATAGGTTATAACTGGCTCATTAGGCAATTGTACGTATTTATCCATCGCCATCATCACCGCTTCCCCGCGGTGATTCTTGTCCCCATATATCCGGGTGATCTCTTGTACGAAAAGGTCGAGGTCTTCCAAACATAGATCAGAATATACACGTAGGTTACTGGCCCATTCAAAAGGGTCGGTCATCACCATCTGATGCTGCCTAGTATCTGGGTGGTTATTCCAGCAGTTGAGAAGTGAAACTGCAGATTTGACTTGATTACATCTGCCACGGGGTAACAAGTATTTGTGAGAATCGAAATCGGAGCATAATACATCAAACAACTCGTCTAACTCCTTGGCTCCGCCACAGTATCGTATCGGATCGACCATATTGAACATTGCAGGTTTCTCACGCATTGTGGCTTCGTATTTGGCAGCCCATTTCTCTTGTTCAAAAGCCAATCGTTCTCACTTGACCTTTAACCATACAGCTTCCTGTTTGAATATTGTCTTTAGCATCCTGTTTTGGGCTGACATTTTGCTAAGATCCTCATTCGTGATCATGGATCTGAAGCAGTCATCGCAGCCGTCACTATGACCTTCATCTTGATCGTCGACCTCGTCGTCCACTTCATCTTCATCATCCGTATTGTTGATATCAACGTCTGATAAGGGCATCAGAGTGATTCTGGACCTGGTAATTTGACATATTTGGTTCTCAGATACAGAGGTTGCAGGCTACAAGAATTGCTCACTGTCGCGACTGTTAGTGATGCGTAATTGAGTTCTAGATGACTTCTTTAAGAGCATTGGGGCTGCAATTGTATGAGATCGACAAATCATCTGTTTGTATACATATCATGCCATGTCGAAAAAGTAAACAAATCACGAAACCCCGTGAGTGAAATGTATCTGATAACAGAAAATATGATTATATTGTAAGGATGTACATCTGTATATAGCCTCATATGGATGGGTACGTATAAATACAGTCACAAATAGAAATAAGCAATATAGATTAATTGTACAGTATTTAGGCAAGATAATTGCTAGCATGCCAAAAGTTCTTCGTGAAGTGATTATATATGAAGGGTAGTTACTCAACCTTGGCAGCCAAGTATACTTGGAAGAGCTATTACAGGTGTATATAGAGTAGTAAATGTATTGTGACTGACCTGTATATACAGAAACAGATATACAGTACAGTAAATACAGTAGCTAATATATATGGTAGATATACAGTAGTATTAGCTTATATAATAAATGAATTTGAAGGTAAATTCTGATATATGATGGTGATTATATAGTAGTGAATATATATTGATAGATGCACAGTAGAAAATACTGTGACAGTATTACTTTGATGGAAATTGAGCAGTAGATTTATACCAGTGACTATATAGTGGTCAATTCAGATATACTAAACTGAATATATAGTGGCAAATATACTGTGACTCATCA
Organism: Wilcoxina mikolae CBS 423.85; assembly: GCA_014904905.1. NCBI lineage: Eukaryota > Fungi > Ascomycota > Pezizomycetes > Pezizales > Pyronemataceae > Wilcoxina > Wilcoxina mikolae. The sequence goes on from MU122094.1 coordinate 1,402,445, forward strand.
TTGTCTTAAGTTGGTAAAGTAGTATATCTACTTGGTCATATTCTAGTAGTTAAAGAAAATAGCTAGAATATATATATCATATTACTTCAAGATTTACTATTGCAATGGATATTTATAGATATATATTATAATAGTATAGCTATGGATGTGATCATGCAATATCCACACAAAGCATTCTTATTGGTTGGTTCGCAGTATATCCCTGCAAAACAAACATTCTTTACCAGCACAATCCACCAATATTGATTAGAGAATTTAGTGTTTGGTATGTAAAATATGCACCATCGTACGACACATCTTTTGGTGGTCTCCGATTCTTGATATCTTCTAAACTCAGTGAGTAGATTTCAAATTTGACCGATTTTCGGCCAAAACACAGGCTTTTTTGATCAGTGCTCAATGAGTTTTAGAGCTATTAAAAATCTGAGATGGCCAAAAGATGCACCGTGCGAAGCTGCATATTTTACATACCAAACTCTAAATTCTCTGATCTATACTCATGGACTTAATGCAATAGTTCACTTAAGAATTTGTCGATTTTTGATGGGGTAAGGTTGTTGCCACACAGACCTGGCCGGTTCCAAAACTGGGAGTATGTCCCTGCAAAACAAAACTGAGGCGATGAAGCCACCTTCTTACCTAAAAAACCAAGGCGACAAAGCCGCCTCCGGACCTTGTATATGATTATACATATTGATTGTTATCATAAAGTATTTTTATTGTTTAACTTATTTATTAACATAGTTTAACTTATGTATTAATATAGTTTATAGTTTATAGTTGTTGTTCAAGATTTCAACCAATATGGCATCATATGATTTATCATAGCTGTTAGGGGTTTTCCCTTAGCAGGTGTACGAGGTACGGAGGATGTCCATGGCAATCTGCGTTCGGCCACCTGTCACTATGGTTGGTCGATGTCACACCCGCAGCTATCCCATCCTCTGAGCGACGAAGTCCTGTGCGACATACCAGCCTATCCAATACCGAGCCCTG